>JAKCPI010024715.1:0-21941 GCA_023213315.1 Euborellia annulipes
AGATCGCAACGGATAATCTAATCTAATAATCCAATCAACATCATCTCATCTTTGTTATGAAGAAGGATCTTAAAATAAAAAAAATTCTCTCAAGAATGTTTTATATTACTAGCTTAGACTTTTAAGAAAATGAAATTTTAAATTAAATTAACAATAAAAAATTAAAATTCCAAACAAGATGAGTTTTAATAGCAAAAGTTAAATTAAAATTTATTTATTAATATAATTTACAATATACATGCAGTATATGGTATTCTAGATTTTATTACCAAAAACATTTTTAATTAAGTTGTACGTACATTTGAATTATTATAATTTTGTTATTAAAACAGACAAGAAAAGAAAAATAGTTATAAAGCCGGCACATGAGTGTGAGTTAGAATGTAATCACTTCTGATGACGCAAGTAATTGTCAAAGTATTAATTTTATAATTAGTAAAAACTTTGAAACAATTATCCAAGTATTTAATTTGTATATTTAATTTTCATTGATTGACTTGATATAAGTTTCTTTCTGAGAGATGAGTTAAGAAAAAAAATTCAACACACATCACACATCACACGACACACTTGGTTAAAATGACATACTAGGTACTTGAAGGTTTCTCAAAACTAGTAAAATTTGTAACCATGTTACATGTTCATGTTCAATTTCATGTTCAACAGTTAGCCCACTGTAGCCTGAAGTGAGCTGAACTTGTTGTCTGTTTCAGTGGCGCCATAGGGTTCAGTGTCAGATTTAGTGATAATGCCTATCGCGAGTTTTTTCTCTAGCTGATATTAGAGCTCCCTTCTTCTTTCAACGTAAGGATTAACTTTATATTATTATTTTCGGATTCCTAGTACTTTTAGATAGATACCGTATTGTGTTAGAGAACTTTGAATTTAATGTACAATGATATAAATTTTATTTTTTATAATTGCTCATTTCCGGGAAAAACGACACACCAAGCCCTAGAGTTATATTATGTGGTTTTACTCTTAGGTATGTCAAGGTAACTCAAGGAAAACAGGGCATTAAAGACGAAAGAAAGAAAAAAATATAATAAAAAAAAACTTAAAAAAATAAAAAAATAAAAATGCTTTTATTTAAATTGAACTAAAAAACTAAAAAGAGATAAATAATTTAATTGTCCTTGTTAAAATTGTTAAATATTTATGACTTAAAATAAAAGCGTGGGGCGCTCATAGATAGCTTTAGGAATTTCAAAGTGGTGTATAGCTGTGAGTTAATTATATTAATGAAAAATAATGAAGAGAAATGCAGCTATGGTTTTTTCTTTTTTATTAATCTCGCTTGGGGGCTCGCTGGTGTAGTAAGTAAATAAAAATATTTATCATTCTACCCGTAATAAAAAAAAAAAAAATCAATTTTTTATGCGAGGTATTCTTGTCCTTCCTACATCCGTACATTTAATGTATGTTAAATTATTATTAATAGGTCTTTTTTATTTTTCACCTAAAAAATTATATTTACCTTCGGATAGCAGTATTTCAATTTCCAAAGAACAAGAAAATACTATAAATACACCTGTTTGAATTGAAATTCTAATGGCAACGGATATTATTGTCAACGAGGGAAAATCATTTACATAAAACAGGCTTTAGTAATTACCATACACGGGACATTCATTCATAATGTGTCGCTTGAATGAACACAAGAAGAAAAGTTACCTGGAATTTATAATATTTGGAAATAATCTCATAAGTTTAACCCATTAAATTTTTACAAGACTAAATATAACTTATTCTAGTGCCCCTGTCTCCAAGAGAAGATGTAGAAGTCTCGTTTCTTATCTAAGATTCAGTAACTCCCTTCCCTATTTATTTAATTTTGATTTGTATCAAATTGTATTTAAATAAATTGTGACGCCTGGGGAAAGCGAATCCTTGGTACAAAAGGCCAGCACGCTAACCCCTTCACCAAGGCCCGAGAGCAATTTTACTTTTAAGAGCAGAGTTTTCCAAACTGTGAAGCCTCCATAGGGTAGTGAATATTAGCCACAGCGAGCAATTTTCTAGATGATTGCTAAATAAAGTCTTATAATAATCAAAAATATAATAGTTTGTATTAATAAATTTTTTTGCAATTAAAATTTTTGTGTTTGTATTATTTTATATAAAAGGGAGGCGCTATACAATTAAATATTTTTAAGGGAGGCGTGGTAACGTAAAGTTTGGAAACCACTGCTTTAGAGAATAACTTTAAACCCTTATACTCATTGAAAACTGTACATTCTTTTATAATTCCAAACATTTATGTTTTTTTACCTAATGTATATATCCTATAAATTAACCATCTTTAGCAATCCCAATGAGACTTTTTTCTAGGAAAATTTATTATGATTTTTATCATATGAATGAATCATTTAGCCAAGTGATGTAATCTATACTTGAATTTAAATTCTATACAGTCACAGCTAAAATAAATTTCATCTTGGCTTCTATTGATGCATATTGATCTAAGATGCATAGCAATGGGTTCATTAAATTTATTTTCTTTTAAATAAATTTAAGAAACAATTCGTAATTCGATAATAAAATTGAGATTAGTGTTATGCTAATCATTTTATCCTTCATTCTCTTGTTATATATGCATATTAATACATCTTCCCTGCCATGATAATATGATGTTTTTTAAATGCTTTTATTTAATCCGAAATTTTCTCAAATCTCTATGTTATTAACAATCCATTGACCAAAAGAGCTTATCCGGGATTTAGATTCTGTTAGAAGCTGTTTTTGTGATTTTATTTCACTATTTAACAAACTTTTTAACACTTCTTCAAGTCTCTCATCACAAGTGCGAAAATGTTAAAGAAGCAAAATTTGGGCAATAAGACTAGAATAAAGCAAAATCAAAAGTAAATTTAAATAAAATCAGTATAATAATATAGATTTTTAAAACATATTTCTTAATAATTATCAGAGACCCCCCCCCTCCCTTCTCCCGTGCCCGAAAAGCTAGATTGACATAAGTCAATATTAATAGTCTTAAAGTAACCATTTCTCCCATCTTCCCTATGAAGTACAAGAGTAAAGTGTACTTCAGAAGATTTCAATGGCAAAGTGAGAATATACATTCTTGAGAGCATCTAAAAAATAATTTATTTTTGAATTTTAATCAAAATCATTAGAGCGAATTTTTAGAAAATCGAAAAAAAAAACTGAAAAAGTACATCAGTACTAGTACTTTTTGGCCGATTTTGTACAAAAGCTTCATGTCACGTCCCGGGGAGTGGCTAACTTAAATATAAAATTTCAACCTCCTAACTCTTTTCGTTCTTGAGATTTTTTTTTTTTTTTAAACATTCACACTTTTTTCTCATTCACACTTACACCCACACACATATTCACACAGTCTTTTCCGTAACTTAGGCCATATAAGACTTTACGATAACCGTTATATATAAATAATATCTACATTGGGGGGGGGGGGGGGGGGGTTTTTTTTTAAACCATTTGGTATCCAAATGCCTTAAATAAAATCATCGGTTTACCTGGAGTCCGAACCCGCGACTTTTGGTATACGAGGTTAGCACGCTAACCCCTACACCAAGCCCCGAGGGCGAGATATTTTGTTCATAGACAGACAGACACTCAGTTAGACAAACCATGTTGCGAAAACCACTTTTTTGAATTAAAGGGACCTCAAAACGTGATATACATCAAAATCTTGACATCGAATTTTTGATATGAAACCAATACTTTCTCTATAATATATTAACATATATAGAGAAAGTAAAAATGCATTTACTTTTTTTAAAATTTTTTGAGAAATTCATAAATGGTTAATAAAAACGATTTATTTCTATACATATAAACGTAGCATAGATAAACAATAATGGTAAGACATATGACCTAGATCGTTTCTGACAGCCACAGACGTTTATTTGCATTTTTTATACATTTGAATAAACAAAACCAACAAATCATAGGTGACTGGACCCGAGGTGTACTTTCGTTGGACATTTATTAAGCATATTCTAGCTTGGATTGTAACCTTGAGGGAAATGGATGATGATACTGAAGTAGTACTCGGGGTACCCGGTGTACCCACTAAACCAACTCTGAGCTAGATTGATGCCGAACGTTTATCCGCAACTGTAATCGTGAAAACGAACCCACGCATTCAACCCTCTTCTTCTTTAGTTTTTTTTTTTTTTTTTTCATTCCCTCCATCTCTCTTTTTCTTGGAGTGGCTAATGAGAGATTTAGGCATGAAACATTCGTCATCGCCTCCTTAAAACGTCTGCCATTTAGTTTAGTCTTGGCCCTCTTTTCTTTTTTGACGCCTACCATCACGATAAAAATCCTGCAGATTGATGAAAGCGTTGTATAAACATGGAAATTCGCGAGACAAATATCAGCTCGAAAGTGATATCGATTACATTCAATATGATATCGTTGACCAAACGAGAGAGAAAGAGAGAAAAAGAGTCCCAAGCCATTAAAGAAAAGATCAAATCAAAGATCTGAAAATTAAAAAATAATCTTTGTGACATAAAAGCAACCAATCGATAAAACAAACACTAATTAAATGGGTAAATAGAGGAAAGGAGAAAGACAGAAAGGCTTTCTCCGTTCACTAAAAGCGAATAAATAAATGTATAATGCATACCCAAGTTATTTTCACATATAAAAAGTTTTTGAAAATTATTTAATTAAAAATAAAATAGTTTTTGCTTTGTAATTCATACTGAAACTACGGAGTGTTCTGACTTTTATCCCGGGAAATATATACCGCTCTCTCTAAAAAAAAAAAAAAAAAATAATAATAATAATAATAATAGTAATTAAAAAAAACTTAGCACAGTGGCAGTTAATAATTTATTCAATTATAATTTTATTTTACACAGATGCTTGCCATCATCAACCCGCCACAGGCTATCAGCCCGGCTTTATATTTTCTTTGAAAAGAAAAATTACTCACAAATTAAAATAACAAATAAATGAAATTGATTAATAAAAAAAAAAAAAAATTTCTAAACTTAATCAGCATCTTTCCTTCATCAAGAAACTTTTTAATGTTAAATATAATTAAATTTTTTTTTCTAATGAACTTTTGGTAATTAACAAAATCAAAAATGTAAAAAGAAAACTTCATTATTATATTTGCTTTATTTTCCTTTATATTCTAAAAGAAATTTTTGTCTTTGGCCATCAAAGGCAAATTTATATACAGGCTTTTTCCAAAAATTCTTTATGGATTTCAAACACAGGTGAAATTTTTTTTTTTTCTTGTTTTCTGCACCAAATTTTGTGCGCGCGAAATATTTTTCTTGTGCGCTATGTTTAAAATTTATGTGCGCACGCAAATTGAAAAGAATTCGGCTCTCTATCGACATCTCCTAGTTTACAAATGCCGCAAGGTATTAATTTCATTTAAAAGTTTTTTTTTTCCCGGAATTTGCAGGTATTCATCCCCAACTCTTTAAAAAACATTTATTATGGGGAATCTCACTTAATTAGTTTCACTTAGATTCATGAACATCCAAATAGAGCTTAGTTTACTTGAGTGAATTTATTTCCTAACTCTGACTAAAAAAAATACCTTTTGAATTTTATTTGTCTAGTATATCTGCGGTAATATATGGTATGGTTAATAGAAAAGAAAATAATATAGATTGTCCATACCCAGGAACTCCTGCCTTTTTGGGGAACGAATATAGTCTAGCAAAGCTCGGAGACAGGCCCTAGACAGGGAGGGGCAGGGGGGACTATATCCCCGGGGCCCGGGCCCTTTGCGCTCCAACCTTAAAATTCTAATCAAAAATAATTTTCATGGTAAAAATTTCAATTAAAGAAAATCATTTTCTTGAAATTTTTTTCTGAGGGGTCCGGGCCCTTTAAGCTCAAATCTTAGCTGTCCGGATAAATTATGGTAACCTTATGTTTAGAAAATTTAGAAAAATTTTTAAATAACTTTTTTATTTATAGGGCCTATAAATATTATAAGCTATGTATAACTGTTTCAAAAATTAAAAATTTTTTGGCATGAATGCCCCAATACATTTACATACTAAAAAATACTTTTACATACTAAAAAATACTTTAAGGGTGGAAGGGGGGGGGGCGTATTATTATGTAGCCCCGGGGACCGTCAAGTCTGTCTGCGGCCCTGAATAGATTGAGTTTTTTTACAAAATATTGTCGCCACCCCAAGCGTATTAATTTATTTTTTTTGTTAAAAAAAAAAACACACAGTTTTTTCTCATTCACACTCACATTCACACACACATTCACTCAGTCTTTTCGGCAACTTAGGCCATTTAAGACTTTAAACGATATCCGTTATTGATAATATACACATATTAGAGGTCCAGGCATTCTTATTTAAGCCATTTGGTATCCAAATGGCTTAAATAAAATCATCGGACTACCTGAGGTCCGAACCCGCGTTTAGTATACGAGGTTAGTTCGCTAACCTCTAAACCAAACCCCGAGAGCTATTAATTTATTTACACTGACATAAAGTTGCCAGAGTGGCTACCATTCCAGTGAAATACGAAACGTAAATAGATTTATCATTGGATGGTGTGGTCTGGTAAAATAGATAGAAATAAATAAATAGATTTATTAGATGCTCTTTAAAATGTATATTCTCATTTTGCCATTAAAATCTTCCGAAGACCACTTTACTCTTATACTTCTAGATAGGAGAAAACAAAATATAAACATTTTCCCATACTTATAAATTTTACATCTGAATTCAAATGTACCGTACTGTTGGGAACTAAATATATGTCGACACAAAAAATCTGATGCGCCAGTCACACCAGATTTTTTAATTTATATTCTACTAATAATTATTTTAATATTTTATTATTTTGTGGAATATAAAAATAGATTTTCTTTAATTGCTTCTGAGAAACAATGGATGATTTAATTCTCCAAACTCGTCTAGATTGTTAGAAAACCGGTTAGTGAGAAATTTAAAGAGAGCTTATCAGATCGAATAATATTGGCGGGATTAAGCTAACAACAAGAAAGGCTTTGACCATTCAGAAGCCGAGAAAATTGTTACGTCACTCAACAAGCAGTATGTGATCCTGTTCACATGTCGTTTAGGCCTATTAGTTGTTTTTGAGATACTGTAGTGTTAAAATCGTATTAGTGTTTGTATGTAACTAGAAATCCTCCCTTCATTTCATCTCTAATTATTTAAAAGTAAGTAAAATTAATATTATTTTTTTATCTGGACCATCTAAATATATATAATAATCTGGTGTGCTGTACTTGCAGATTTTTTTTGTGTTGAGACATATTTAGTTTACGATAGTACGGACATTTGAATTCAAGATGTAAAATTTATAAAAAGAAAAATATTTATATTTTGTTACCATGGCAACCATTTCTCCAATCTTTCCTATGTATATTTTTATTTTTTTATTATAGGAAGTAATAATTATCAATTTAGTGTGCCGGCTCGGTGGCGCCTCGACACGGCCGCGGCTCACATCACAAACCATGGTAGGGAGGTCAGCCGGCAGAGGAGTGGGGATAGCGGCGGCGGCGGCGGCGACGGAGGGAGAGCCCGCCGCTTCTCAGCTGCCGGCAGCGATAGTCTAGCGTTGAGTCTGGTTTGAAACATATCGAACCTTTACAGCTCACTCGGAGCGCTCGGGTTTTTTTTAACACTCGAACCAGCCTATGCAGCTACACCTGAACCATGGCCCGTGACTGCCATCACCTCTAAGTGAGTGAGTGCGTGTGCCAAATTGAAAAAAAAAATTTTGATATATTAAGTGACAGGCCATACAACGGCCCTCTTCACCCTCCCTTATAATACACATACACGCGCTTGCGCGTGCGCTTTTTTTTGCACAAAGTTTGTGAGTGAGAGTTGACTAGAAAAAACCGACAACCCCGGCATAAACATCATCATCATCATCATCAACATGGATATCTTACCAAGTGGCAACATCTTCAGAGAACTGCAGGATATCCATGACACGGGATACTTCAGCGCTCAACCGTCGCTTGAGGATCACTGGCAGCAGGTAGAAAAATAAACACCTGTTTTATCTCTTTCTCTTTCACTCTTATATCATAGAGGGAATGCAATGCGCGCGCGTTTTCGCATGTATTGGTGAGACGCACGACATTCGCTGTCAAAACGTTGAACCGGCTTTATGTCAAATGGTATAATGGCCCATCTCACTAATAGGGAAATTGAGAGAAAACCGACACAACAGATATTAATTATTTCAAAACAAACAACTCACTTTTTTACCATATTTATTTAAATTAATATAACATTTCTACCTTTGTTTTTAGGGAGGAAATTCTATACTCTTTAATCACTCACATTGATTTTTTTATTTTTTTTGTAGATAAACTGAAAAGTATTTTTGAAATTTTATCCAGCGAGATTTCTTATTAGACTATATCACACTCTTAATTAAACAATATTTTAAAAAAGTTTTTGGTCCCTCATTTCGATAGAACTCACAAAAAATTTTATATCTAAATCACACTTTCTATTAAAACATTTTAGGATTTATAAACTTTTCTAGGTAGTAGAAATAATTTTAATATTTATTTTACTCGTAAAAATTATTCAAATGTTATTGTTTAGGGTACGAGAGGGAAGGGGAGGTGTCGTCATCCTTAAATTTATACTGCCGACACATTAAATTCTTTCCTCATACTTTAATCTCTTTTTTTAATAAAAAATTTTCTTCTCTTCTTTCGATAAAACTCACACCAAATTTTATCTCTAAATCACACTTTCGATGTAAACATTTTAGGTTAGGATTTATAATTTTTCCTAGATAGGCTAGTGGAAATAATATTGATATTTATTTTACTCTAAAAATTAACTGAATTTAACTCCAACCTTTAAGATTGGCATATGTATTAATATATAAATCATAAAGCCAATTTACTTTGCTTTTTCTTTACTGGGCATATCGTAAAATTATCTCACCTCTTAAAATAAATAGAAATCTAAAATTGATATAAATAAATATGATACAGCATTCCTCATTAATCTCGCTTAAGTCAGTTATCTTTTCTTAATAATACACATTATTTAATAAAAGATAACATGAATTCTCAAGTTCTATACATATTAACAGAATGTGTACCATATAAATATCTTGAAATTATGTCTTCTAATTATTTAATAGAGCATATGCTCTCAGATAAATATGAGATAATAAATTACATTATTGATTTCGCGTTTAAATAAATCTCTGTGCTAATTAATTTATATAAAAAAAAATATATTCTCTTTAAATAAATATTTCTCTTCAATATATAGGCCTATATTTACACATGAAATTTTTACATTATTTGATAAAAGTTTTATAAATGTAATACTGAGGATGTTCTCATTTCACTAAAGGCTGGTGAATTATTTACATTTGTCTGAGCATTATATAAAACTTCAGAGATCTGGCGGATGTTGTCTCATTTATTAAATAAAACATTTGCATTTATTGAATTAATTGATTTTAAACAAAATCTGGTGTGACTGGCGCACATCACACAACTTTCTCTTACCCTTCGGTAAGAGAAAGTTGTGCACCGTGCTGGTCAGACCAGCTTTTTAGTGTCGATTATATATTTCGTTTTCCATAGCTTAGTTACCTTAGTTCTAAAATTGGCCACTTGCATTTCATAAGTAAAAAGTAAATAAAAAGTATTGGATTAATGCAGTGAGATTTATTCACCCAAATAGAAAGAGAGGGAAGATCATGAGTGCAAGTGACTTAAAGAAGCTGACTTTCTGTCTATCCATTGTCTAAAAATAAAACCTTTTTTCAAACAATCTATGAACTTCACCCATTCTCAGAAACAATTAAATCGAGCAAAAAATAATAATAAAAAATCTGGTGTGACTGGCGCACAGACACAACTTTCTCTTACCTTCGGTAATCGAAAGTTGTGTTCTGTGCTGTCTCACCAGATTTTTTGTGTCGCATGTATTTAGTTTCCGACAGTAGGGTACAATTGAATTCAAGATGTAAAATTTATAAGTATGGGAAAATATTTATATTTTGTTACCATGGCAACCATTTTTCCTATCTTTTCTATGGAGTACAAGAGTAAAGTGGTCTTCAGAAGATTTCAATCACAAAATGAGAATATACATTTTATTGAGAATCTAAAAAATAATTGATTTTTGAATTTTAAAAAAAATCGTTGGAGTAAATTTTGAGAAAATCGAAAAAAACTGAAAAAGTGCATCAGTAAAGTACTAGTACGCTCTGGTCGATTTTGTTAAAAAGCTTCGTGTCACGTCCCATGGGGGTGCCTAACTTGAATATAAAATTTCAACATCCTAGCTCTTTCCTTTCTTGAGATATTTTGTTCACAGACACACACACAGACAGACACACACACAGACACACAGACAGACAGACCATGTCGCAAAAACCACTTTTTTGGATTCAGGGGACCTCAAAACGTGAAGATCCATCAAAATCTCGACATCGAATTTTTGACATGAATCCAATACTTTCTCTCTCTATATATTAACATATATATAGAGTTAAGAGAAAGTAAAAAACAAACAAACAAAACAATAAAATTATTTCCTATTTTTATTATATTCATCAAATTAATAAAAAAAATAAACTTGCATTTTAAATGTTTGGCTGGCCCTCGGGGCTTGGTGTAGGGGTTAGCGTGCTAACCTCGTATACCATCATCGGACTGCCTGGGATCCGAACCCTCGACCCTTGGTATCAGGGGCGTATATAGAAATTTTTTTTGGGGGGCGCCCCCAAAAATTTTTTTCTGGAAAATTTTTTTTTTTTAAAAAAATTTTTTTCTTCAAATTTTTTTTTTTTCTTTTTTCTTTTTTTTTCTCAATAATTTCTTTTTTCCTCCGGAAGAAGTTGTTGTTTGGTTTGTTTTTTTCCCTTTTTCTCTATATGTGTTTGGGTGGTTGGGGGGGGGGGGGGGCGCCCCCCCCCCCCCCCCCCCTCCCCTCCCTCTTGGTATACAAGGTAGGCGCGCTACCAACTACGCCAAGCCCGAGGGTTTTTGAAAATGAAACCAAGACGATAAACTTGCTTTTATTTATTCATAATTCATTATTTGCACCGCCCTCGGGCTTGGCGTAGTTGGTAGCGCACCTGCCTTGTATACCAAGGGTCGAGGGTTCGGATCACAGGCAGTCCGATGATTTTATTTAAACCATTTGGATACCAAATGGCTCAAATAAGAATGCCTGGACCCCAATATATATATATAAAAAAATATATATATATATATTTATATATTTCATAATAACGGTTATCGTATAAAGTCTATATGGCCTCTTGGGAAATAAGATGATTTGATCTATTAGCCTGTTTATATTATTCCAGACCACCTATTCTTATTTCATCCATTGTTTTTCCATTTGAAATCTATCCCACCAACTATTAACTTCTCGATCCTCCACCATATCAATCACAAAGTTGGTCATATTTCGTCTATTCTTTTACATATACAAATGAATAATTTTATATTTTTTTACTTTGCCTTTAGTATCTTTCCAAAACATTACATTTCTCCATTTTTTTAAAATTAATTAATTAAATAATTTAGTATTTTCCGGCGGCATTATACTAGGAATTCACAGATGTATATTTCTAGTCTATCCTCGAGCAAACATCGAAAATAAACGTTATTATGAGTGATATCAGCGGTCAACAAGCTCAGTTATTTTCATAACCATGCCGTTATGCTTGGAATAATTAGTTAAACAAAACACAAGAGACATTGTAGACTTTAGTTATTGACATATAACTTAAACCATTGACACTATTGACACATGAAAACCTCTCTTTAGGTGTTTATTAAATTTCATACTTACCGTTTTTTTATTTCTTCTTAGTATAACATCAAATCATTTGATTATAAAACATTTTAGCCACCATATGTTCTCATTAATGGAATATGTCAACAAACGTGTGTTTCGTGTTTGGTATTTCTTTTTTTGTTTTTTTATTTTATTTTTCATTAAATTCAATCGTTTTTAACTCTGGCTGAAATATTCTCTAATGGCGATCCGATTCATTATTCAATTATACACATTTTTATCGTTTTTAAATGTGAGATTTAAACGGGCTTTCCTGAATGAATCAAAAACTTGACTTCCTCTCATTTTCCAAATTAACATACAAACTGACTTTAATTAGACATAAAACATTTTTCGGGAAAAATAAAGTTTTCAATTGTCATTAAATTAATACTCTCATTTTAATGTTAAAATCGATTCTAAAACGAGAGAGTTTGATTAAAAAAACGTTTCATTCCTTCAAGCTAGTTAACTTCTTATCAAGTTTATGCAAATATCAACCTTAAATATTTTCAGTATACATCTAAAGTTAAGCTGCATCCAACGTAAATCCAACTCCATAAAATGTCATCGTGATTGATACCAAAAGTCTAGGAATAGGAATTCGCCCTCGAGACGCTCTTTATCTAGGCTTTTATATCCAAGAGACAGTCATAATTCTTCGATTCAAGTCGATTCGTTAGAAAACTTTATAAGTTGCATTACGTAGCGAATGACATGAAGGTTTATCTTCTTGAGGGAACAAACAATTACTAATAATAAAAAGATAATTTCGAGTGGCTTGTCTTAAATGACACATCTTGAAACCGAAGAACAAAGCTATCAGGGCTTGCGTGCAAATTCGAATGAGCATGACAGGGAAGGCGAGTTCCGGTACCCTTCAACAACCCAATTAAAGAAAAAAACAAAAGAGAATCGTCTTCATTTGAGATTTACCTGAAATTAAATATCAAAAAATGATTTATTTATTTTTTTTAATTTTATTTTGCAATAAGAATAATTGCTTTAAATTGAAAATAAATCTTCTCCCCTTAAGTTATAATTCCACAGTTGCGCGGTGTAGGGTCGGCATTTTGAATGAAAATAAATATCAAATTTGTCGTTTTTACGCATCCTGTAAAAAAAAAATATGAATTTTTAAACGTTTTTCATATACTTTCGTGCTTGTATTTTAATATATCAAGTTTGTGAAATCAAATTCATATAGGCCTACTAGTTTATTATTAGGGGGGGGGGGTCATTAGGCCTAAGTAAAAAAAAAAAAAAATATGAATCAAATTTAAGTAGCTTAAAAAGTATGATATTTTTAAGAAAATAAGCAGTCTAGATGGCATAGGCGTCATACATATTAAGGGAAGAAATCAAGAGCTCGAGTTCAAACCTCTCGAGAGGCGGTTGTTTTAACTAGTGTATGAAATTTTTCATAAACCGGTTTATGAAACTTAAGACACAGCACAGCAGACTCGAATTCAAATTCTTGATTATCAAATTATCTTTAATTAATTTTAAGAAAATATTAATTTAAAATCATTTTAGTAGCTTAATTCTAAAAAAAAATTTTCTTTATTCTTATCTTTAACAATCCAGAAACTTTTTTTTTTGCGCGGACTGTTTCTCTCCTAACTTCTCTCAATTTCTTTCCAGTGCCACAAGCTACTTTTTATTATTATTTATTTATTATTAATTAAAACAGTAGGTAAATTATTTTTACATTAGTTATGAATGAACTTTTAATAAAAATCTCATTTTAGAATTATTTTTTTCCTCTAACTTTATTTTATTAATTTAATAAATCTTTGCAGAATTTAATTCAAAAGGGTTTCCCGATGAAATTCAATTGGAGAACTCAGCACTAATCAATGGCTTATGAATACGAAAAAAAAAATTGCTCTCTTTGGGAAATATTCAATTATTATAAAAAAAAAAAAACTTCCAAATTGCATTAGACTCTGATTACCGATTCTTTGGTTTTTTTTTTTTTTTTTTTTAAATATTAATTAAGCTGGGATGAATTAAAATGAATAAATAAGATCTTAGCTGTTTTTTCCAAATTAAATAAATATTGATAATAGATTAAAATTAATAAAAATATTTTTTATTGAAAATACATTATATCAGTGTTGTTATCTTTTAATCTAACGAATTTTTTTTCCAATTTATTTTATGTTAAAAACGATACAAAACCACAAAGCTTCTAAGCTAATTTTAAATTTGTTTTTGCCAAGGGGGAATTTGCCATCGAGTAAGGCTAATAATGCTTTGTAAAATAACGATTTAGCTACAAATAAACCTGGGCACGATAATATCTGTATGGTAATGAATGGAGGCGGTGCTTGCTGGAGGCCAAGTCACTAGACTACTGGAATTGTTTATCAACAACTAATGTGTATAAATGTGCTTGTGTGTGTATTCACTCGACCTTGCGGCTTTTGGGCCATCGACAAAGTGTAAAGCACTTGGCTTAGGCTAATAACCTAAGGCTGGTTTTCTCTTATGCCATGCTTTTTAGTGTCGCAATTTTTTTTCTTTCACTCCTTGCCTCAAAATCTATTTAAAATAAGACCCCTTCTCTCCCCCTTTCTTTAGAAAAATTTTTTTTATTACTTTCTATTACCTCTATATATGTTAATATATAGAGAGAAAGTATTGGATTCATGTCAAAAATTCGATGTCGAAATTTTGATGAATATACACGTTTTGAGATCTGCTGAATCCAAAAAAGTGGTTTTCGCGACATGGTCTGTGTGTCTGTATCCAATTTAAAGCATGAAGGAATTGAGCTAGGTGGATGAAATGTTATATTTAAGTTAGACACCCCCTGGAGTGTGAAAATAAGGTTTTAAACAAAATCGGCCAAAAAGTACTAGACCTAGTACTTTACTGATGCACATTTTTTAGTTTTTTTCGATTTTCTCAAAATTGGCTCGAACGATTTTGATTAAAATTTAAAAATCAATTATTTTTTAGATGCACTTTAAAATGTATATTCTCATTTTGCCATTGAAATCTTCTGAAGACCACTTTACTCTTGTAATTCATAGGAAAGATAGGAGATATGGTTGCCATGTTAACAAAATGGTCCCTCAAGAGGTTTGAACTCTAGCTCTTGGTTTCTTCCTTTCATATATAAATTTGTACGATCCCTTAATCATCTCGACTACTTACTTTGTTAAGAATTTCTCACTTTTTTAAACTACTTAAATTTCATTCATATCTTTTATTTTTTTACTTAATAAATTAGAATATAAATTTGATTTCACAAACTGGGTATATTAAAATTCTAGCATGAAAAATGATTTGTACAGTGTAATCTTCTGTGCTCTAGCAACGGGTGAATGAATAATATTTCTTTTTTTAATATGAATAAGATGTTAGTATTATTCGTTAAATGATTTGATTCTCTTCGATATGAAGGTCCTATAGTACCTATACTGTATTCATTTTTTTTATCTTTGTAATCCATATTAATTAATCCATTAAAACATTTCATATTTAGATCAAATTTCATAATTTCAGTACATTTATTTATTAATAATATTTTAGAATTTAACCTCACTAAGTTGTTGTTGTTCATCTTCTCTACAATGATTTTTATATTACTAACTGTTGGTAGCTTTTGGTAACTGGATAGAATAAAAAACTGAGACCTTTGGTTTCAACCTTGAGAGAGCAATTTTGGTAAGGAATAGCATTTTCTCTTTCGTGTAACTTCTGTCTGTTGTATTCTCGAATCATTTCAAGGATCCACCTGATGTCCTTTTTGATTAAAAAATTTATTTTAAGTGATTGTATTAGTTCCTTAATTTGTACTCTCTAAAAAAAAAGCTACGTATTAATTTGTATTTACTTACGCAACCAAATTACTAACTTTTTTTGTGATTAATTAATCAAGATCTCTTCAAAATTGGAGAATTTATGTTGATTTCTTTGGGGATTTTACCATTCGTTTCTGTGGTCCTTCTTTTTAGAAAAACCGAATTAATATCAATCGAAAAATCCATGAATGAATTAGGGTTGCCTATCTTCCAGCAAGCAAAAAGGATCGATGACTTTATTATGCCATAAATTCTGTCGTAATCGACATACTCTTCAGGTTCTCCTAAACGAGATAAAAAAAAAATCAATTAAGAAACCAATTTACAAATAATCAATGGAATGCTTTATGCGCTTATTCATTTCTTTATTATGACATCCAAACAATGCCAAATTTCATATTTTTTATAAATCAAGCATTTCCTGTAGATCACTGAATAACTTCGTAGCTGGCTTAGAAATAAAGGTATAAAGTTTACCAACTTATAATAAAGTATAATTTTGAATTAAATCGCAAATTGCATTTGCTCCTCACTGTAACATGATTAAAAATTGTTAGAAGCACTCATTTAGGATATGAAATTCTTGCCATAAAAAAACTTATCTATTAATATCTTAAATAAACTCAATAAATAATATATGGATATAATCCCACTCACTCCAGGATTCAAAAAAAAAAAATTTAATTACATTTACTCACAAGTTTTTTATTGAAAATAGAGAAATTGTTTTAATATATTTGAACATGAAAATCATCAGTTTATCCTCAACGTCGAGTTTCTACTTTCATCTTGAAAAAGTTAAGGAAAATAGATTAAAATCAAGAGTTGCAATATTTTAGGCCTTTTTTTCGTTCTTGTATTTTCATTTCTTAAGGATAACAGCAAAAGTTTTTAGAATAAGAATTGTAGAGCATTTAGTTCTCTTCTCAAAAGGTAAATAATTCTGTGAATTCGGTCAATCAAACATTTTTTCTTTTCATTTTTTTTTTTTTTTTTTTTCAAAAAGTTATTCTAAGTATTTTCTTTTAATTATTCGAGTAACTTTTACTTTGCTTGCCTTTGTAACAAATAATGTTAAAATATTTTTTAGTGAACTTGTACAAAAGTAAATTGATACTATGCAAACCCGAACTAATTTAGGCTAATCAAATTCTTTCTGACATACGTCTCGGCAATGCCAAGTGATAATCCAATGAATGTGTGAGTGCACCGACGTGCGTGCACGTTATGTCCGTGCGTTTGCTTTTCGTGCGCGAATCGATCCTGAAGGGAATGAGTCACGCCCGAACTCCAAAATGCTACTCTATTGCCATTAGTAAGCGCACAATCCATTTGATATTGTGTTGTTATTAAGGTCTATAGGGGAAAAATATTTCTTTTCGATAAACTTCGTTGAAATGAAACACACAGGAAATGGATTATGAATAGAATTTTCAGACGATAGATACATTTATCTTATAAAAAGAAATTTCTTTTGAGGAAACAAAATTACTGACAAATCACATCAAAAATATATACTAATAAATTAATTATTAAAAATTATATAAAAATAAATTTCATAATCAACACCATTTTGATATTACTTTTTCACCTATAATAACAATTTATTTACTCGAGGGGTTAAAATGTTATGATTTTATAACGAATAATATTTTTAATTATGACAGGTTATGAACTTTGGATGAGTGACCAACCAAAAAAGTATTTGAAACTCTTCTCTCCTAAATGGAATTATTCTCTGCATTTCCTCCTATAAATATTATATTTTTGTACCATTTAGGATGGAGAAATTTTAATTAAATTATCATACTATAATACCTTTTATATAAGTAACTTACTATTAAATTGCTTCGTTACCTTTAAACAACTAATAAATTAAAAGATAAAGACAGGGATGGTCAAAAAAAAACAAAACAAACCGAGAGGTTTCTGGTTAACTTTACTGTCCATTCATCCATCTTTCATTTTGTTTGGCTATCCGGAGTTGGTAATAATGTCTGAAATTGTATTGTGTGAAAAAAATGACTTGGCACACAATATAATTTGTTTATTTTTGTTCTTAAACCAACTCCAGATACCCAAACAAAGATGAAAGGCTGATGATGGAACAAGAGAGATGACCATAAATCTTTTTTAGAGGCCTTTTGCTGTTCCGGCCTTTCCCTTATAAGGATCCTACTACTACCTACAACTATTGATTAATTAGAAGGCTGTAGATATGTTCCAAACCAGCCCTGTGCTGCGTTAATCACAGAATGAATATAAAAACTGTCCAAGCATTGTGCATACCCTGAGTAAAGCAATCACTCAGTCTTTTTACATTTTTATCTCTAAGTTAAAATAACTACTATTATCATAATTTGATAATGAATACATACTTTTTTTAGGTGCAAAAACCCTACGAACAATTAATTTATGACTATTTCTCAAGATAAAAATGAATTTTTGCACATTTGGTTTCTCCAGAGGAAAATTTTTTGCTATATTTAGTTTGCACTCCAGATGTCACATTATTATCTTTTAGTGTTGTTACTTGGGGTCAATTTTTGAATGTCAATCTTTTCATTACTCATCCTAGACCACCACAATAAATTACTCACTTGACATGATTTGCATTGTTTGCTTTTTTTTTCTCATCTCCATATTCTTTCGCCGAAATACTTGGTTGGCTATCTTCGCTAATATTTATTTTAGCATATTATATTATTATTATATTATATTTATTTTCTTCCTGGCTGCATGTGACTATTGGTCATTATAGGTCTTCGGACCTTATGCACCCATTCAACAAAAAAAAAAAAAAAAAAAAAAATATTCTTTTTGTGTAAATCATTCAAAAAAAAAAATTTTTTTTTTTTTTGTACTTGTTATCAAATCTCAACAGAAAAAGAAAATTAGAGATGATCTTTTTAGAAATTAATTAAAAAGAATAATTTATTTAGCTTACCTTTGGTTTGTTATAAAAAAAAGTTACTCACTTGACATCGTTTTGTATTCTTTTTCTTCCCCTTGTTTGTCTTCTTATGTTATTGTTTTCTCTATTCTCTGCTTCCTTCTGACACTCACTCAACTCATTTCTATCATCCATGGCTTCGCTTCGCGGTCCCAGTGCTGACTTCACGACTGAGAAAAAAATGGAGTGATAACTCTTGGCGGCGGCTGGCACGCAAATGCGTTCTCTCATTCTCTCTCTCTTACTCTCTCTTTTTCTCTCTATACGAGAGTGCGTTCCGGAGGAATGCCAACGCAATTAAATACAAAAACCGCGTCGATTCCTCGCTGGGGCCCGTGTGTTCGTTCGTTCGATCGTAAACAACGGAATTACATCACGAAAGAAGGAGAGAGATAAATACCTCTCTCGCTCTCTCTCTCTCTCTCTCTCTCACCCTCTCTCTCTCTCTATCTTCTGAAAGAGAAAGATAATCAAGTGAAATTTTCAAGATTAAACTTCTCCACAAGTGTTTTGAACTCACCAAGTTTATTATCTTTTCATTTCTAAGAGATAATTTTTGTTTTATCTATTTTTCAAATATATATATATATATATATATATATATATATATATATATATATATATATATATTTAATTGACTAAAAGTACATTTATTTGTATTTACATAAATAAACTGTCTTTCGAGAAAGTGGCGTATAGTCTATTGGGGTCACATTTATCTTTCTCACTTTTATACCCCTCAGCGTTTATATGTAATTTTTTTTTATTAGAAATTATACCTTCTGCCATTTATAGGCTTTGAATTTACATATTAATTCTAAATAAACACCTGAGGTGACTATCATATAAATTAAATATGAAATAAATTATACATTTTTATAACTCTTTGAGATATGTTTGAATTTATTTATTTATTTTTAATATTTATTTTTATCAAAATTCCGATAAATTTGAAATTTCAGATTTTTAAAATTGGAACCAATAAAAGGCCAAATCTTATTTTAGAGTAGTAGCAATAAGTTTCTATGGATTTAATCCTCCGTAAAAGTTACTCCCCCACAACGTGTCATCAGGATAATCTTTTGATGTAAGCCCAATTAAGAGAAGTTATAGTTTATTGATGAGTATTGCTTATAGAGCTTTGGTTTATAAGTAATTTATTTTAAGTGTAATTCTCATTCGTTGTGATTATATGCTTTAAAATTAAAAAAAAAAATTAAAAAATTAATTTTCTTATACATTTATCCGCTGCCTATCTTGAACAGCTTCTCACATAGCACTGCAGCCAAAAATCGAACATTAAGACTTCGTAGGGACGATGCTGCAACTTTAAGTCATCGCAGAACGTCCCTGCAGCGTTGTAATGTCCGATTTTTGGTTGCAGAGCTATGTGGGTTGCCTTTACTGGGTTTTAGGACCTCTGGCTTAGAATTTCTGTTCCACAGCTGTATATTTCACCCACAACCCCCTGGCTATTCAAAAAAACCATTTCGTTTAGAAAGTATTTATATTATACTTAAAATTAACATTTTTTGTTTTTTAAACACTATACTAATAGACTTTCCATGTAATTTTCTGTAATATAGTTGGACTTGTTTTAGGGAAATGGATAACATCACTATATTATTTTCTCCTTCCCTATTTTTATATCAAAAGTCATAATTGGATTCTGAATATTTAAAAAAGGAGAGAGAGAAAAAACATGATTTTATATTGTCGTGACAAATTATACAGCCTATAGGAAGTTATTATAATTTTAATTTGATGTCAAGGGGTCAGTGAGATTGTCTAGTGGAGTGCTTATGCCAATCGCATAAAGAGTAATTTAGGCCGATGCCAACGCGTTATCAGAAACGAACATCGTCGTTTTTTCCTGGCTGCCGGCTTATCACGCTTGGCCAATCGCCACTTGCCTTGGAACAACATCTCCTGCCCCTCAATCCGGAACGATACCCTCCAAGGGGGCCTGGTGGCCCTCTCCATGCTCATGATGGTGATATCCATCACACAAAGCTGCTAATTGGTTTTGTTGTCAATTTCAACGAGTCCGCTAATTTCTACACTCGCCAGATCATGCACTGTATATGAATGTGTATGGGAATTACAAGGGGGAAATGACCGTTGTCATACTCTCGGAAAATTTAATAAAATCTGGCAGTGATAACTTTTTTTTTGAATTACAACAAAATATATAGTTCGAATACTAGATTACTGTAGGGAATATATTTTTGGTTAATTTTTTTATTTTGCAAATACCTACTGAAAAATTTTAGACTGCATCCCTTCAATTTGTTTAGTAAAAAATCATTTTTTTCTTTTTTTTCTTTTTAATGAACTTCAAAAGTATATTTGAGATAATAATTTATCGATTAACCGCTTTTAGTTGAGTATTATTTTTCTATCTGAACTCACCCCTTGTCAATAAAAATAAAATTTCATCCCATTTCCACATAATTAAATTTTAATCAATCTTCAAATATTTTATGATTGTGAATTTTAATTTTTTTATCAAAATAAAATTATTCTTAAAATTGTAGCAAGCGAATAATAATTCTAACATCATTTTTTAAGGAACAATTTTTTTTAAATATAATGAAATGAGTAATTTAAATCAATACCTAAATCTTATATAAATTTTAATGTTTCTAGATGATCCATTGAGAAGTAAAACCTCTTTCCTTATAAAATGTTCGAATCACGCTTCAATTAACATTGACACTGCCGATCCTATTTGCATATAAACCTTTTTCTCACCTTGCATTCAGCCACATGTCTCGATTGATACTCGTTTCAAAGAAGTCGGCGTTTTTGTTCCTACTTTTATTTATTTATTTATTTTTTTATTGAATATGTTTGTAAAAGCCAATGTGATAACAAGGGCATACCAAACATGACTGACCAATTCGATAATTGGAAAGACATTTTATATCCGAGGATAAAAATTAATCTGACCGGTTTTTGTCACAGAAATGAATTAAAAATGAAGTCACACTTGAAAAATTACGTTTTCAATATACTTTTTTTTTTTTCATTAACATTTATTACTCAAAAAAATTAACAGACCATAGCTGATTAACATAAATTCGAATTAAAGTCAATGAATTCAATCGTATTTAACTTTTGAATATCAGCACTTTTATTGCTTACTTTTTGAACAAAACAGTTATCAACCTTCTCTAGTGTTATATAAATTTATAATTTAGTAAAATAATGTTGAAATTGATTTTAGAAAAAATTATTTTTTAAATAAAACTACCTCTAACACAAAAAGTTCCGTTAAATACTAGAAAAAAATTAACTCTCTGAGGCCATAATATTAATAGAGAAATAAGGATAGCGGATGGCAGCCAATAGACAAATTCTTTTAAATAAA
>JAKCPI010024716.1:0-10399 GCA_023213315.1 Euborellia annulipes
TGGAATGGAAAAGAGCAAGTACAGGTGCAGCAAATGAAGAGAGCCTTTGGATGCTAAATGCCGAAAAAAAAGGGAGACGTTTTCGGACAAAATTTATTTGTCCATCTTCAGTCCTCGTTGGCTTATAAGTTAATTGGTCACACCTCGTTACAAGCCAACGAGGACTGAAGATGGACAAATAAATTTTGTCCGAAACGTTCCTTTTTCGGCACTTCATCAAAAGGCCTTCATTTGTTGCACCTGTACTTTTGTTCTTTTCCATTCCATAACATCAACAGCAACTTCTCTTCGAATTATACTTTTTTTTATTTAAATATCAATATTATAAGCTATGTATAACTGTAAAAAATTGTTGTCGTGAAGGCTACAGCCTTTTACATGCTAGAAAAAAACATTTAGGGTGGGGGAATTAAGTAGCCCCGGGGCCCGTCAAGTCTCTCCGCGTCCCTGGCGTCATCATACTATTTATACCAACATACGTGTACTGCATTCTGTCTAATCCACGCTTTTGACCTTTACAAAATAATATGATAGAAATTCCATAATAATAAATAAATACGATCGTATTATAAATCAAGCCTCTAACTAATCATGTTATATTGAACACTATATTCTATAAAATGAATTAATCCTTGTTACTTTCTCTTACCTATGTATATATGTAATATATATATGAGAGAGAAAGTATTGGATTCATGTCAAAAATTCGATGTCGAGATTTTGATGGATCTTCACGTTTTGAGGTCCCCTGAATCCAAAAAAGTGGTTTTTCGCGACATGGTCTGTCTGTGGGTGGGTGGGTGGGTGGGTGGGTGGGTGTGTGGGTGGGTGTGTGTTCAATTTTAAGCATGAAGGAATTGAGCTATGAGGCTGAAATTTTATATATAAGTTAAACACCCCCCGGGACCGGAAAAATAAGCTTTTAATCAAAATCGGCCAAAGAGTACTAGTACTTTACTGATGTACTTTTTCAGTTTTTTTCGATTTTCTCAAAATTCGCTCTAACGATTTTGATTAAAATTCAAAAATCAATTATTTTTTAGATGCTCTTTCAAATGTATATTCTCGTTTTGCCCTCAAAATTGTTTGAAGCACACTTTACTCTTGTGCTTCATAGGAAAGATAGGAGAAATGGTTGCCATGGTAACAAATTATAAATATTTTCCCATACTTATAAATTTTACATCTGAATTCAAATATTCCCTACTGCCGGGAACTAAATACATGTCGACCACAAAAAATCTGGTGTGACAAGCACAGTACACAACTTTCGATTACCGAAGGTAAGAGAAAGTTGTGTGCTGTGCGCCAGTCACACCAGATTTTTTTTATCGTTTTGCTTAATTTTAAATAACTCCGTATTTTGTTTATTTTGATGTAAAATCCTAATCAAAATAACAAATGTATCTTTTAATCTGATAGACGAGAAAGGTAGTGTACATAGGTGTAGGGTGTGCCGCCCCGCCGGGTGTGTTGCAATCGCCAGGTGTTCCCTTGGATAGGGTCAGCTGCTCTGTTGGACACGAGGACACTCACCCCAACCACCCACAAAAACATGCCGATCATCAACAACATCGAATATGATCTGTTTGCCATATTGATTTATTTATAGACGTCGGGCACGTGCGACTATGATGACTGTTGTGAAACCATTCAACCATTGAAAAAAAAAAAAAAAAAAATTGAGAGGTAGCCCCCCTGAAGGGGTTTACTGTTTACGGTTGGTCTGCAAACCCTTCACCTGCGAAGATTTTGTAGAAAATAAAGTTCTTTTAGCATCGGTTCTTGTCAGGAGAACTTATCCAAGAGATAGGAAAATCATCGATATAGTAAACAAGAACACCCTTAACCTTCGATTTAAAAAAAGGAGTTTTTTACTTTCTCTTACCTCTATATATAGAGAAACTATTGGATTAATGTCAAAAATTCGATGTCGAGATCAAAGGCGGATCCAGGGGTGTTTCTCGGGGGAGGGGGGTAATTTGGTGTGACTAGTCGCACAGAACACTATTTTTTCTTAATTTCGGAAATTTAAAGGCGCATTCTGTACTTGTTTGCCAGAATATAAATGCAAAACAAATTTTTAAGTATTAATTTTTAAAATTTTACATGAAAAATAAATTTTTTTTTGAAAAAAAGTATTTTTTTTCAAATCTCAGGGGGTAATTACCCCCTTTACCCCCCTTGTATCCGCCCTTGGTCGAGATTTTGATGGATATACGCGTTTTGAGGTACTCTGAGTCCGAAAAAGTGATTTTCGCGACATGGTCTATCTGTGAACAAAATATATCAAGAACGAAAAGAGCTAGGAGGTTGAAATTTTATATTTAAGTTAGGTACCCTACTGGGACGTGACACGAAGCTTTTGAATAAAATTGGCCAAAGAGTACTAGTACTTTACCGATGTACTTTTTCAGTTTTTTTCTATTTTCTCAAAATTCGCTCTAACGATTTTGAATAAAATTCAAAAATCAATTATTTTTTAGATGCTCTTTCAAATGTATATTCTCGTTTTGCTCTCAAAATTGTTTGAAGCACACTTTACTCTTGCGCTTCATAGGAAAGATAGGAGAAATGGTTGCCATGGTAACAAAATATAAATATTTTCCCATACTTATAAATTTTACATCTGAATTCAAATGTTCCGTACTGTCGGGAACTAAATACATGTCGACACAAAAAATCTAGTGTGACAAGCACAGTACACAACTTTCGATTACCGAAGGTAAGAGAAAGTTGTGTGCTGTGCGCCAGTCACACCAGATTTTTTTTTATATAATAAAAACATTCACACTTTTTTTTCATCCACACTCACATTCATACACACATTCACACAGTCTTTTCGGCAACTTAGGCCATATAAGACTTTGACGATAACCGTTATTTAAGAATTTATCTATTATTGGGGTCCAGGCATTCTTATTTAAGCCATTTGGTATCCGAATCCGAATCGAACCCGCGATTTGCCCTCGGGGCATGGCGTAGAGGTTAGCGTGCTAACCTCATATACCAAACGTCGCGGGTTCGGACCCCAGGCAGTCCGATGATTTTATTTAAGCCAATTGGATACCAAATGGCTTAAATAAGAATGCCTGGACCCCATATATGTATATTTATTAATAACGGATATCGTAAAAAGTCTTATATGGCCTCAGTGGCCGAAAAGACTGTATGAATGTGTGTGAGTGTGAGTGTGAATGAGAAAAAAGTGTGAATGTTTTTTTTTTTTAAGAACCCGCGATTTTTTGTATACGAGGTTAGCACGCTAACCCCTACACCAAGCTTAAAATCTTATTGAACTCTAAATTCATTAATTGTTATCCATTCATTTCTAAAGTTTTTGAAGGAATTTCATAAGCGAATACTGCAAATTTTGTCTCTTCTTAAAATTAATTAGCTTATTAAATCTAATTACTAAGCAAAAAAAATTTTAGAATTTTGTTTTTGAGTTTTGTAAAACCCTATGTAGACTAAAGTATATAAATGTGTTTATATTTATATGCGTAAAAGAGGAGTGACGCATCACATCACATGGCGTGCATCTCTATTTTTTTCTTACCCATTCCACCCCTTTACGACCCCCCGAGATTACTTACTCTCTTAAGGTGCGATTAAAACGAATAGAGTTATAATTAATAGTAAAATACCTTGAACTTTATGAAAGCGAACGTAGAAGCCTACCTACCAATGCTCGTTATGCATATTCATGAAGGGTCAGGCATAAATGTGCATTAAGTGGCGAGATAATGCGAGCGTGCTCTAACGGGGGTGACATACTCCCACCTCGCACACACATACACATACGCCAAGATCATCAGCACGAAACACACCTACACCCTCGCTAATGCTAATTTTTCAAAAAAAAAAAAAAAAATTATTAAACATTGCCCAAAAAATAATATTTAACTTTTTATAAACTACATAAGCTTATTAAAAATGAATAATCAAATTTTCTTTTTATATAATCTACTAACTGATTAACAAAATATTTTCGATTGTTTGTAAATGGCCGTAAAGAAATTCAATTTTATTTGAAGGACCGTCGGCCAAAAATAAATAATTTTGCGTATTATTCGTTTATTTGTAAATATTTCAACCCCAGTGATATGGAATCATCTTCAGTACAATCAACAGATGTTTTGCAAATCGTTACTTTCTCCCATCCAATATGACAAAATAGCTGACCATTCCAAGAATATCATTATAAAAATTGCATTCATGGAATGCTCAGCTATTTTGTCATATGGGATGGGAGAAAGTAACGATTTGTAAAATATCTGTTGATTGTACTGAAACTTTTCTCCTTAGTAGGAGGCATCACTTTTATATGTGAATAAAATTTTGCCATCAACGTGGATTTGAACCTGAGTTAATGTGTCTTATTAACTCTACATGTAACGATATATGGATTCTAATTTTATTTCCTTCTTTGCTATTTTATTATGCATTCATTTGATTGAATGTTGATTAATTGAAATAAATAAACCAACTGGAATTTAATTAATATTGCATCTATAAACAGAACAGTTAAACTCCACTATAATTTTGTTTCCGTTGTTGACTAAACCATCATTTATGTTAGAATAGATTTAAAAACTTAAATTTCATATATTAATACAAGAGAAGATTTTAAATTAGAATTACAAATGTGGGATTAATTTTAAAACATTCTTTTGAGTTACTTAAATTACAGCTTATTTTCAAGATATCGCACTCCATTAAAGTTTCTAATTGGCTCAGGGCAGGAGGTGGCAGCCAATAATTATTTATTTATTGGGTAGTGAGGATATCCAGGCAGCCAGAAAAACAATAAAGAAAATTAAATTTGTCTTTATTTCATATAGAGGCTCTTGGCATTGTCAGGAGTTGCCAAGAGCCTCTATAAGTTCGAGGCAAACAACATTAGTCCTGATGAAGGCCGGAATATCGGCCGAAACGTAGACAAATATATGAAATAAAGACAAATTTAATTTTCTTTATTGTTTTTCTGGCTGCCTGGATATCCTCACTACTCAATATATATTCAGCCACTCCTCCTGGAATTAACCATTAATTATTTATTTATTTATTCAATACAGATAAGAATGTTCTGGGACATTGTCCCATGGAACATATGTACATATTTTTTTTTTTACATTGTACACATAAATATGACAGCTTTTGTAAAAATCTGGTGTGACTGGCGCACAGCACACAACTTTCTCTTACCTTCGGTAATCGAAAGTTGTGTAC
This sequence comes from Euborellia annulipes, assembly GCA_023213315.1. NCBI lineage: Eukaryota > Metazoa > Arthropoda > Insecta > Dermaptera > Anisolabididae > Euborellia > Euborellia annulipes. Next base: position 5,233 of record JAKCPI010024716.1, read on the forward strand.
TGTGCTTGTCACACCAGATTTTTTGTGTCGACATATATTTAGTTCCCGACAGTACGGAACATTTGAATTCAGATGTAAAATTTATAAGTATGGGAAAATATTTATATTTTGTTACCATGGCAACAACCATTTCTCTTATCTTCCCTATGAAATACAAGAGTAAAGTGGTCTTCAGAAGATTTCAATCGCAAAATGAGAATATACATTTTAAAGAGCATCTAAAAAATAATTGATTTTTGAATTTAAAAAAAAATCGTTGGAGCAAATTTTGAGAAAATCGAAAAAAACTGAAAAAGTACATCAGTAAAGTACTAGTACTCTTTGGCCGATTTTGATTAAAAGCTTATTTTTCCGGTCAAGGAGGGTGTTTAACTTAAATATAAAATTTCAGCCTCATAGCTCAATTCCTTCATGCTTAAAATTGAACACAGACACACCCACACACACACCCACACACCCACACACACACAGACAGACCATGTCGCGAAAACCACTTTTTTTGGATTCAGGGGACCTCAAAACGTGAAGATCCATCAAAATCTCGACATCGAATTTTTGACATGAATCCAATACTTTCTCTCTATATATATATTACATATATACAAAGGTAAGAGAAAGTAAAAATGTAAATAGACGAATCTTGAAGACTGCGAGGGTACGGGACTCTCTAATATCCGGAGGAAGAGAGTTCTACAGATGACGGGACGCAACCGGAAACAACCTTGCATACATGTCCGTATTGTGACATGGAACATACAAGTAGTTGTTATTCAGTCTGGTTTCCCTTCCTCGGACAGTAGATTGAAATACAAATATTGAGCGCAGATATGATGGACACCCCATATTCAAGATTTTAAAGATTTGACAGCCGAGGAAATTTTTTCGACTATTGGCAACTGTGAGCCAATTTAAGGCCCGAAGATGCGGGGTGCAATTTGGAGCTGCCCAGTAAAAATTACTTTTTTCTTGGCCGTTTTCAAGGATAAATAATTCTCCCGAGACCAGTAACAGATGGCTTCTATATCGGTGTATATTCTTGTGATGACTAATTCATTCTCATTTGGCAAGCATTCAAGGTAAATGTGTAGATCGTCGGCATAGAGAATATATTTGCTGAATGTGATATATGATGATATGTCGTTGATATATAATGAGTAAAGTAATTATTATTATTATTATTTTTCTTTGTTCCCTAGAAAACGAAGAGAACAGGCCTTAGCACCGAGGGCCCAACATACCCCTAAATTAAAAATAAAATCCCTTTATTATGCGTCTTTGAGCAGCTTTGTGTCGCTATCTAAAATATTTTTAATAATGTGTTATAATTTTCCATATCCTACTTGTATGACCTGGAATACCTTTCATAATGCACTCCATATAATCTGAAAATCAATGCATTATTGCTCTCTCTATTAATATAGGCTATAGATTAAATTTTCCAATATGAAAGCATTCCATTTTATTAATAAACCCATATAATTGAACTCGGTGTAAGAAAAAAATTCTTTATTTATTAAAAAAGTTTTCCTTTGCGTTTATTTTCGCATCCCTTAATAAAAGCAATTTTCATCTTTCCTTAGTGTTAATATTTTTATTATAGTGTACCATTCCCTTTAGTTTATGCCTTATTTATTATTATTATATTATTTATTGTCTTTTTCTGCATTTAAGTTTCTTTTTATTTCCATTTAGTGGCTTCCAATTGAATTGAAATAACCCCTAGAACCTTAAATAAATTGGAAACTTTGATGCCAGAATACGAACAATTTATTTATTATAATGGAGGGATATCAGCCAAAATGGGAATGCTCTAGGTTCAATAAAACTTCCAGAATAAGACGTTTCGGCCTGAATGGCCAAATAAATACAAGCCGAAACGTCTTATTCTGGGAGTTCATTATAATCACATCACAGCCACAACTTCAAAAACAATTTATTTAATAAGAAAACCGAAGGAATTTTGCAGCCAGGAGATTAAATAAAAAAATCTGGTGTGACTGGCGCACAGCACACAACTTTCTCTTACCTTCGGTAATCGAAAGTTGTGTTCTGTGCTTGTCACACCAGATTTTTTTGTGTCGACATATATTTAGTTCCCGACAGTACGGAACATATGAATTCAGATGTAAAATTTATAAGTATGGGAAAATATTTATATTTTGTTACCATGGCAACCATTTCTCCTATCTTCCCTATGAAATACAAGAGTAAAGTGTGCTTCAGAAGGTTTCAATTGCAAAATGAGAATATACATTTTAAAGAGAATCTAAAAATTAATTGATTTTTGAATTTAAAAAAAATCGTTGGAGCAAATTTTGAGAAAATCGAAAAAAACTGAAAAAGTACATCAGTAAAGTACTAGTACTCTTTGGCCGATTTTGATTAAAAGCTTATTTTTGCGGTCCCGGGGGGTGTTTAACTTAAATATAAAATTTCAGCCTCATAGCTCAATTCCTTCATGCTTAAAATTGAACACACACACACACACCCACCCACACACACACCCACCCACACACCCACAGACAGACCATGTCGCGAAAACCACTTTTTTGGATTCAGGGGACCTCAAAACGTGAAGATCCATCAAAATCTCGACATCGAATTTTTGACATGAATCCAATACTTTCTCTCTATATATATATAATACATATATACATAGGTAAGAGAAAGTAAAAAATCTGATTACAGTAAACATTAAAATACCTAAGATCGTGTGTTGTTGACAATTATTTGCCCTGATGAAGGTCGTGATAGACGAGTGAAACGTCGGCAAGTAAAAATTAAATAAAAAATTTTTTGTTTAATCTCCTGGCTGCAAAATTCCTTCGGTTTCCTGATTAAATCTCCGCAGCCATGTGACATTAAATTAATTACAATTTATTTATTTTTGCTGGATTCTTTGTCCAAGGTTATATACATCTATAGATGTAAAGATAAATATGGAAATGAGGAGGCGCATTTCATCTTTTCGCACGCTCAAAGCAGGTGCAGGATGGTATGAACTCAACTGGAAAAATCTTAATTATAGATATCTACACAAAATATATCGTTAATCTCTATATATATAAATTATATCATAATTACAGCTAGGCGTGGTATATACGTATATATATATCTGAAAAAATCTTTGAATATGCCATTCTTCCATAGACAGAGTTGAGAAAAAGGTTTAATTCAAGTAAGTTTGATTTTATATATTTCGTTAACAAATTCTTTTGAACACCATCGTTTTGTCAATTGTTCGGAATATCGAGTTTTAAATAAAATTGATGCGTGTTATATCGGAACTCGGTTGAATTAATTTCTCTGACATTTAAAAAAAATTTGTTTTAAGGGCTTTTTTTAGCATCTAAATGTATTTCAAATTATTGGTAGCCTATTCATTTGAAATAATGCTGCATCTCCCAGTCACCATCATCAACTACAGATTAGTTTTCAACGTTTTCCCCTTTTTTCCTTCATTTCGTTAAACTAAATTCTCATATCATAAACAATAAACTGTAATCTTTACCTAGATATAATCGGTTTAAATATAATGATTTTCTTACAATCAGCAATGCTTTTGTGTCTCAAAGAAGCGAACGTTTCGCTCGTGAGGTGGGGTGTATACGTTATATACCCCATCTTACCGGCGCACATAGGAGTATTTGAAGTAAAAACCCGATCAAAATAGAAAAACTCAAAATGGATGCTTCTTTATATACTATAATCGGTTTATTGGAATCAAGGACGGATCCAGAGGTGTTTCTCGGGAGGGGGGGGGGGGTAACCTGGTGTGACTGGTCGCACAAGACAATTTTTTTCTTAATTTCGGAAAATTTAAAGGCGCATTCTGGCCAATTATTTATTATTTTCCTTATATAAGAATATAAATACGCGTACAAATAAAATTTTACATTAAAAATAAAATTTTTTTCGAAAAAAATATTTTTTTTTCAAATCTCGTGGAGGGGGGTTATTACCCCCTTTACACCCCAACCCTTCCGGTTCGGCTACCTGGTCATAACATCACTCGGAACCCAGTCATTGTGTCAACTGCTTGTCTTGGTTCTAGGCGCTCTCATTTTCGTTAGTCAGTTTTTTGTGCAAAATGTCTTCATGTGGTGGTCAACAGAAAAAAAAACGACTTGAATGTGGAAATTGAAGGTATCTCTCTATATTACAGTATATTTGATTCAGTTTAAACGTAATTATCACTGTTTTTTATAAATATCAAAAACCGCTTTTTTGTACGTTTTTTTAAGAAAATATAAGACAAATTAGTGTTTTTGTTTATGTGTCGCGGCTTGTCGCCTCAAACTTTTTATCTGGGCATAAAGTTTAGTCCTTTAGGATGTAGAAACAAGAAAAATATATCCCCCATCTCACCCTATATTTTCTTATAGTATTTTTACGTGAACGAGGGACTCCGTTCTTCGGGAGGACATGAAGTTAGTTGAATGAGTCTTTCTTCCATCAAATTCATTTTTTCTTCTATTTTTTTTTCCTTTGAAATCTTTCAAAATATCATAGAACTCCATTCTGGTAATTTTTTTAACTCTTCCCAAAGGATCTATAACAAAAGAAAACTAAAATTATACTAAATCGATTTAATGAATTTCTGTTCCCTCGTTCACTTTAAAGTCTAATAAAAAAATATGGGGTGAGTCGGGGTGAAATGTTTTTCTTGTTTCTACATCCCTAAAAGACTAAACTTTATGCCCATATAAAAAGTTTGAGGCGACAAGCCGCGACACATAAACAAAAACACTAATTTGTCTGAAATTTTCTTTAAAAAAATGTTCAAAAAAAAAGCGACTTTTGATATTGATAAAAGACAGTGATAATTACGTTCAAACTTAATCAAATATACTGTAATATAGAGAGCTTACCTTCAATTTCCACATTCAAGTCGTTTTTTTTCTGTTGACCGCCGCATGAAGACATTTTGCACAAAAAACTGAGTAACGAAAATGAGAGCGCCTAAAACCAAGGCAAGCAGTTAAAACAATGACTGACTTCCGACTGACATTGTGACCAGATAGCCGAACCAGAAGGGTCGGAGGGGCTGGATTCCAATAAGCCGGTTATAGTAGATGAAGAAACATCCATTTTGGGTAGCATTAGGTAAAAAACTTTGAGTTTTTCTATTTTGATCGGGTTTTTACGTCAAATACCCCTATGTGCG
>JAKCPI010024717.1:0-14988 GCA_023213315.1 Euborellia annulipes
ATTTAATTTCATTTTGTTTCTGGATCTAGGATCGGATCGCTAATCATTTTCGAAAGATTAGCAATCCCGGATTCGCGATCCTTTTCAAAGGATTGGCAATCGTTTAAAACATTTTAAAGCTTTTAGGGTCGAATTAATAACATTAAAAAATCTGAATGTCTACTTCAAATTGTGAGCAGTATATCTTTCACCGAAACGCCTAAAAATGTGGCCGAAATTCGGCCGAAAAAGTAGATATTAATTTTATTAGAATCTGGATCGGATCGAAACTTAGATCGCGGTTTGGGAAATTTTTCTCAATCGGATCGGATTAGAGGATCGGACCGTCCAAGCTTGTCGGATCGCCTTTTGCTGTAGCCGAATAGGATCGTCCGATCTGCCCAGATCTGTGGATCGGATCGCTTATCCTTTTTAAAGGGTTTTGCCCATCCCTGCTTCTGAAATGCATTCTTTAAATCAGTGGTTCCCACAGTGGAAATCAAGATAAAGTTCTCGCGAGTATTTGGAAAATTAGAAACAAAGAGATAATACACAATCAAAAATTTATTCATTTAGGGAGGGAGAGGAAGCAATAGATGGATGGCTCAAGTCACCTCCACTCCGCCCCGAAAATTTTTTGTCCAAAAGTTTTACTTTATCACGGATGTTTTTATTAAAGCTTTTGTCGTTTTAATTATTATTATATTAGGGAATTTATAATTATAGACCACATTTTTGTTATTAATTATTTACTAAAAATATAAATACTGTACAACGTTTCGACTGCTTATTCTGCAGCCGTTATCAAGTACTGTGCACTTGCTCCAACTCAAGCGAACTGACTGTCATGTCCGTTACGTGTCAGTTCACTTAAGTCGGAGCAAGTGCACAGTACTTGTTAACGGCTGCAGAATAAGCAGTCGAAACGTTGTACAGTATTTATATTTTTCATAAATAATTAATACAAAAAAAAAAAATTAAAAATTCCCCTAATTATAAGTTTCACTTGACAAAAAATTTCTGAAATAAGATGAATATAATATGATGAACAACAATTGAAACTGCTGGAGGTATTTTCAGGCCAAATTTTATTCCACTATTCAGTCGACGTTTCGGGAGACTTAACGCCTCCCTTTATATTACATTCTTTATGACTAAACCAGCGAAGGTTTATTTTATAACCACATTAGTCCTGATGAAGGGAGGCGTTAAGTCTCCCGAAACGTCGACTGAATAGTGGAATAAAATTTGGCCTGAAAATACCTCCAGCAGTTTCAATTGTTGTTCATCATCTATCTAAAATAAATCTTTATTCTTTTCTTTTTTTTCTACACCAGGCTTTCCCAATCATCATTAGTCATTTGAATATAATATTTTTCAACAGGTCAAGAATTAAATGAAGTCTAAGCAGAGGCGTACCGATGGGGGGGGGGGACAAAGGGGGGGTCCGCCCCAGGCCTCGAGCCGGCATAGGCCCCCAAATATTTTTATTTTGTCTGTATTTTGTTTTTCTAAATAATACAAGTGACACAGATCCAAGGACGGCATAGGCCCCAAATCTGAAAATAATTTTCTCCTTTCGGGAAAACGGAAAAATTTAATGAAAATTTGTCTGAGAGCGCCCGGGCCCCTCGGTGCACAGGTATAACCGGTATTTTAAAAATATTTTTGTGTATAGGGGAGGGGATAATTAAAAATAAGTTCGGGCCGGAGAGGGGGGTTCCTGAAAAAAAAATTATATACCCGCCCAGGGGAGGGGCTCTGAAAAAAATTATATACACGCCTCTGACTTATATATACATAGATATGTACAAAATTTATATAGGCCCCCTCATCTAGTGTCGTTCGAGGCTCTCAACTGTATCGGTACGCCCCTGAGTCTATGAAAAAAGAAAATTTTAAAGTTTACTTTTTCTTTCGTAATTAGAAAAAGTCAATAATAAATGAAATTTAATTAATAGAGGTTGTAGCGCTACCTCTTGGAAAGTTTATAAACTATTCATACATTTACTTTCTATTTTTCTTATTTTTAGTTCAATGAAGAGTATAGTATTTCTTATTTTTAATCCAATTTGAATAATGATATTTATAAAATAAAAATATGAAATGTAATTTAAATGATCTAAGAAAGATTAAACTTATTTTCGCTAAATATCTCATCTAAAAAACTAATTTTTAATCGAATAATTTGAATTTTTCATATTTTTAAATGTGACCTTCAAAGAAGAGATTAGAGGGAAAAAAGTAAAAATAATATAAGCCAGATGTGGAAAAAAAAGTCACTTCCAGGTGACTGCCTCCCTCGCCCAAAAAAAAAAGAATATTTTTTTTACAAATTAATATAGACTATATTTATAAGTCGTCAAATACTCTGAAACCTAATCAAGAAAATTCCCTCATAGGGTCATGAGCATTTCTCTATTTCTCCTGTGGAAATACAAGAATGAAATTTGGAAGAAGCCTTATATCAGGGGCGTATATAGAGATTTTTTCGGGGAGGGGGCCCGAACTCATTCTTAAATATCCCCCCATACACAAAAATATTTTTAAAATACCGGATATACCTCAGTCCCGAAGGGGCCCGGCCCTCTCAGAAACAAATTTTCGTAAATTTTTTTTTTTAATCCAAATTTTTCTGATTTTCCTGATTCCCAAGGGCGCCGGCCCTCTCAAAGACAAACATTTTATTAAAAAATTGCATATATATATTAATATATTTCAGGACGGTTAAAACCGTTTATAACCTGTGGTTTTAACCACTCTGGTTTTAACCGAACCACCCTGGTGCCAGGGGTGTGCCTAACTTAGATATAAAATTTCATTCTCCTAGCTCTTTTCGTTCTTGAGATATTTTTTTTTTCACTGACACACAGTCAGCGACACAGACACACAGACCGATCATGTCGCAAAAGGGGCCTCAAAACGTGAATATCCATCAAAATCTCGACATCAAATTGTTGACATGAATCCAATACTTTCTCTCTCTCTCTCTATTTATTATATTATATATATATATATATATATAGGTAAGAGAAAGTAAAGAGAAAGAGGAAAAAATCCTCAAGTCAAGTAAAAAAGCATTTTTTGCATTGGCTTTTTGTGCATATGTATTGGTATATGTGTGATCAAGATAAAAGGCAACGATGAAATTTGTTATTTCGTTAAAATTGGAGATTAGTATCAACTTTTGGAGACAATCCTTCAACCGGAAGTACTATATAGTTTAGTAACGTTTTTTTCAAAAAATAAGAAAATATGAAATATTTTTTGTCCTATTATGATAAATTATATTATTTTAAAAAGTTTTTATTCTTAGAGGTTATTGTGAAACTGAAATAAGATTAACCAAGGGAATGACAATGGATACGAGACAAGGGCGGGTCCAGAGTTTTTCGGGAGGGGGCAGGGGGTAATCTGGTGGGACTGGTCGCACAGCACTCAACTATTTTCGGTAATTTTAAGTTGTATTCTTACTTGTTCACCAGAATTTTTTGTATTGAAATCAATTTGAACATACAACCCTACAGACCATTTTGAGGGACCAACTTTTTTGGAATCAGGGACCCTCAAAACGAGTATTTCCATCAACATCCTCGACATCGAATTTTTAACCTGATCGTAATATTACATATATAGGCAAGAGAAAGTAAAAAAATATATATACAAATCAAATTTTTAAGAATTAATTTATAAAATTTTATATTAAAAATAAAATTTAATTTCCAAAAAAAAATTTTCTCAAATCTCGGGGGTTACTCCCTTTGGTATCCACCAAAAACCAGCTGAGATCTTGATTTATTTTAAATTATGCAATGCTGTCAATAAATGAGAAGTATAAAAGTTGAATAAAATTCGTGAAAACATTAGTTAAATGATAAAATATCAAATATTTGTAGCAAAATTTTATTTAAAAAGAATGAGATTTATTTTAATATAATAGCCATGATGTAAAGTAAAGTTGGTGTTGGTTCACGCTTGGCTTAAATTTATTAGGGCAGGTGTCAATGCAATGGAGGCAAAAAGACTCGACTCACCCCTCGTGGATTGCAGCTGGTGAGCTTCAAATTCCCGCGCATCTCTAGTTTCGGTCTCTGCTCAGCTTTTGCTCCAACATCTGATCAATAGACGCCACTGTATGCGAGCGAACATTCACTACAAGGGCAAGGCTTTTTTTTTTCTTATTCTTTTTTCTTCTTTCTATGACTAATCAATTGCAAACTCTACATTGAACACCAAACTTGGCCAATCGGTCGATTTTAATCGTGAATTAATTTTTTAATAATATTATTAGAATAATCACATCATAATTTGTGATGTTTATCAAAAAGTCTTTTGAAATAAATTGACTTGTTAGCGCATCATAACCATTTAGGCAATTAAATGTCAAAAACGAAGTTTATGATTTCATTGCCAACTTATGAAAAATAAAATCACTAATTTTTTATTAAAATAATTATTAATAATATTGATATTAAATAACTTAAAATAAAATAATCTTTTATTTTAAAAAAGAAAATTAATTTTTATGAGAATTTAAAAAAAAATGAATTCTAAAAATTCTCTTTTGGTAATTAAATACGAGCAATATTTTTATTTTAAAATAAAGAATATTTTTTTTAAGTTATTTGATATAAATAATAAATTAATTTTAAGCGAATTTTATTAAAGGGAATTTTATATTTCAGATTGGGACGCCCTGCGAAGGTGTTGCCATCTGCAGGGCGATTGTGTCAAACAGTTTTGCTTCCTGTTGGCCGAAGGTCAGTGGCACACGATCGCAAAAATTGGACTCGAAATGAACGACATTTGTGTTCTTATCTCGGATTTAAATGATGATTTTGGATAGAGAATTGTGGTCAGGTGTTGTCTTAGTTGTGGTGCTACACCCGCGAATGGTCCGCGCCATGTAAAAAGGTAAGCCAGCTCAGGGAGCGTTCATTTCGGCTTGACGACTCACACGAACGGACTTGACGAATGCCAAGCGGGAGCCCAAAAATCATAACGCCTCCGGATCTTTTTTATTAGGATGCTAGTCTTTATACACCGGGTCGATTTTGACAAGGAATAGATTGACCAGTCGTGGTGTCTCACTCATTCTCTTTCATTTTCTATGTGTGCTTGTGTGCGTGTATGTCTGTGTATGTGAGGAGCCATGGCTTGTGTCAAGCTGCTTGTTAGTAAACACCTAGCCCAGAGACATTTTATATACAACCGCGCATTTTTATCCCGCTTATGTTTTCAATTTAATTATTTTCATGTGAATTCCATACTGAAAATGGAACACTTGAGGTAGGAAAGCTAATTCATGGCTAGAGGACCCGAAGTACCCTACTTTGGCCCCAATCATCATCCACACACTTTCGCTCGTCGGCTCAATTTTGAATTCCAAATCAATATCTTATTAAATTTTATTTTAGAAATATTTGATTTATCAATAAAATTATTAATAAAATTTATTATAAAAAATTTGTTTAAATATTATTTAAATAATTTAAAAAAATTTGTCATTTAATAAATAAAATTTTTTCTTGAAAATTTCATCTAAAAGATTTGTACCTAATTTTTTTTTAATAAAAATTTTTCTGTGATTTAACATTTAATTAATTAATTTTACTATCATTTGGATTAAAATTAAATAAATTTTATGATTAAAAATTAATAAAAAAAAAATTTTCATTTTAGAATAATTGAAAATAATTTATTTAAAAAAAGAAAAATTAAAGAAATTTAATAATTAAATTAAACATATTAGAATATTTTTCTTGGAATTTGATTTTTATATTTTTTTAAATTTATATTTTTAGATAAAAGAGAAGGAACTTTACTGGTAGGTTTAGGTCAGCCACTGAGATTGTCTCTATTTACCAAGCTTTGGAATATGAACGATATTTTTAGTTGGGAAAATTTTAGAGATAAAATATTAAAATATATATATTCTCTCATAACTAAATATTTCTTACATTCAATGTATCGGTGGGTAATTAGCTTCAAAGTTGTCATTAAGGGGTAGTTTATAAAACACATCAATGCATGTATATGTATATTTTTTTATTATAGTGAATGTCTTTGGTTAGCATAAGATCCTATTTGAAGAATCATAAGAATCTGATATAATACATAAATACACCATCTTCTTCACATGACAAATCCAGGAGTAATTAATTAATTACACTGAAGTACTAAGTAAATGATAATTAAATTTTCTCCTGGGGGTGAAACCAATATATTTTTTTTAGGTTTGGAAGGCAAATGCCAAAATAAGAATAAGCAAACAGGATGAAAAAATATTTAATATATAGATAACTTGCAATAAATTGTCTTTGGTTAAAAATATCAACAAAATTTTGTCAATTTTTTAATTAATTAATCTTGGGACTGAAAATTTTGATCATTTTCACTTTTTCTAACTGTATTTTAGAAATCATAAATGAGCAAAATATTTAAAAAAATTTTTTAAAAATATCAGAAACCTAGAAATAATATTAGACCAACGTAAATAAACGGCGAATTACCTTTTAAGAACAAATGAAGCCAAATTGTAGATGGAAATAGTAGCATTTGTTTACAAATTACAATTGTTGCATCTCCATTAAGATTACGACATCAAGCTCATTCAAATGAGACCCCTAACAGTCGTCTTGTTCCATTCCATTGATCTGGAAATTAAAAAAAAAAATACTAGTTAGTCAAGAAAATTTATTTCTAAATATAGGACAAAGAAGAACATTTTTAAATACTAGGGAAAATCAAAAACCATAAATAAAAAAATCAGGTGTGACTGGCGCACAACACACAACTTTCTTTTACCCTTCGGTAAGAGAAAGTTGTGCACCGTGCTGGCCACACCAGATTTTTTTGTGTCGAGATAAATTTAATTTCCCATAGCACCTTCGTTCCAAATTTGCGTTTTAAATGTTGCATGCTTGAAATAAACTAAGGTTATTTTTCAAAATTTCAATCTCATATTTGGATATTTTATACACAATAGAGAATCCTAAATAAATATAAAATTTCATAAGAATTGGAAAGAATTTTTTTAAATATGAAAAAAGTTGGAAAGGGGACCGACCCCCTATTGAATCGCAATTAACATGCGAATCCCCATAGGGATTTAACATTGGCTCTATGGAACGAAGAGCCGGGAAATGAATTAGAAAAATCTGAACTACTATATGAGAAAAGTGTACTTCAAAACACTTTTAGAGCAAAATGAAAATATACATTTTAAAGAGCATCTTAAAAAATAATTGATTTTTAATTTTAAAAAATTTTGGTGGAGAGGATTTTGAGAAAATCGAAAAAATCTAAAAAGTATTACAATAAAGTACTAGTATTTTTTGGCCGATTTTGTTCAAAAGTTTGAGTGTCCGGGAGGGTACTTAACTTAAATATAAAATTTGAATCCGGTAGCTTCATGCTAAAAATCGTTACACACAGACACACAGACAGACCAATTTGCGGGGCCCACTTTTTTGGACTCAGGAGACCTCAAAACATATATCCATCAAAACATCGAATTTTTGACATGATCGCAATACTTTCTCTCTTATATTTCATATATAGAATAAGAGAAAGTAAAAAATCTGCGCCAGTCCCTCATACTTTTTTCTCATATCTCCGATAAGTTAAAGAAGTAGTTTTGATATGCTCTTACTCAATATTGCGAAGACTCATAAAGTGAGCCATTATTTATCCCTCAATAAGTTTCAGGTCTAACTAAAAAATAACAACAAATGGCTTAAATAAGAATGCCTGGACTCCCAATAGATATATTTACAAATACCGTGTGTTAAGTTAATCAATACCGTGTATCGTTTAAAGTCTTATATGGCCTAAGTTGCCGAAAAGACTGTGTGTATGCGTCTGTGAATTTGAGTATAAATGGAAAAAAAGTGTGTGTTAAAAAAAAAAAAAATAAACAATCTGGTCGGACTGGTTGCCCAGCACACAACTTTCTCTTACCCTTCGGCAAGAGAAAGTGGTGTACTGTGCTTGCACACCAGATTTTTTGTGTCGACATATATAATATTTAGGCTCCAACAGTACGGTACATTTGAATTCAAGATGTAAAGTTTACAAGTATGGGAAAATATTTATATATTGTTACCAGGGCAACCATTTCTCCCAGGGGCGTATATAAGGGGGAACCGAGGGGGTCCGCCCTCCCCCCCCCCGAAATTTCCCAAACACATATAGATATATAGGGATATACAGACATCAGCGCAACAAATTTTTCCGCAGGATGGCAAACTTTGGTTCCGCAAAAGAAAAAAAAAATTTCGTGTGAAAAAAATGTAGTTTCTCAAAAAAAAAAAAAATTTCCTGAGAAAAATTTTTGAGTTTAGCCCCCCCCCCCCCGAAAAAATTTATATATACGCCCCTGATTTCTCCTATCTTTCCTATGGAGTACAAGAGTAAAGTGGTCTTCATAAGATTTCATTGGCAAAATGAGAATATACATTTTAAAGAGCATCTAAAAAATAGTTAATTTATGAATTAAAAAAAAAAAAAAAAAATTCTGGAGAAAATTTTGAGAAATTCGAAAAAAATTGAAAAAATCTGGTGTGACTGGCGCACAGCACACAACTTTCTCTTACCCTCGGTAATCGAAAGTTGTGTTCTGTGCTTGTCACGCCAGATTTTTCGTGTCGAAATATATTTAGTTCCCGACAGTACGGAACATTTGAATTCAGATGTAAAATTTATCTCAGCCAAAAACATCGGAGATGCAAAAAGGGGCGCCTCGCATTATTTTTGCCCAGCGTCGAGGTGAAATCAAAAAAATGCGCCTCGCTTTTCTGATTTATATAAAAGCGAGGAAATATTTTCACTTAAATAAAACCCCTACAGAATTTTATTTGTTTCATATATCCTCGCTTTTATATAAATCAGAAAAGCGAGGCGCATTTTTTTGATTTCACCTCGACGCTGGGCAAAAATAATGCGAGGCGCCCCTTTTTGCATCTCCGATGTTTTTGGCTGAGATTTCACTTCTTTTTGTGAAATATTGCATTTAAATATTATTTAATAATTTTTGTTTATTAAATATTAAGTTATCCCATGAATAGATATTTTAATATGCATTCCAAACAGTAAAAAATAAATACATCATTAGGTATTAATTCAAAACGATAAACATAGGATTTCACCAAATTTTATAAAATTTTAAGTTTTTTATTTTTGTTATGTTGGTAGAATGTAAATACATCGTTTGGTATCCATTCAAAACGATAAACATAGGATTTCCCTAAATTTTATAAAATTTTAGGATTTTTATTTTTGTTATGTTGGTAGAATGTAAATACATCGTTTGGTATCCATTCAAAACGATAAACATAGGATTTCACCAAATTTTATAAAATTTTAGGATTTTTATTTTTGTTATGTTGGTAGAATGTAAATACATCGTTTGGTATCCATTCAAAACGATAAACATAGGATTTCCTAAATTTTATAAAATTTTAGGATTTTTATTTTTGTTATGTTGGTAGAATGTAAATACATCGTTTGGTATCCATTCAAAACGATAAACATAGGATTTCACCAAATTTTATAAAATTTTAGGATTTTTATTTTTGTTATGTTGGTAGAATGTAAATACATCGTTTAGTATCCATTCAAAACGATAAACATGGGATTTCCTAAATTTTATAAAATTTTAGGATTTTTATTTTTGTTATGTTGGTAGAATGTAAATACATCGTTTGTTATCCATTCAAAACGATAAACATAGGATTTCACCAAATTTTATAAAATTTTAGGATTTTTTATTTTTGTTATGTTGGTAGAATGTAAATACATCGTTTGGTATCCATTCAAAACGATAAACATAGGATTTCACCAAATTTTATAAAATTTTAGGATTTTTATTTTTGTTATGTTGGTAGCACTTCTTCTTATCACGTTAATCTATTGTATTTCTATCTGAATGAATTTATCCTAAAAATTGTTATTCCATTAGGGATGAAAATTACTAATATTAATAGATATGTTCCTAGATGACGTCATCAGGGAGCAAAATAGTCAAAATTGTCTTTTCGCCATGTTAAAGATAGGACAAATTTGAAATTTTGAATACCTCTCAAAAAGTCACTTTTGATCCAAAATGAAATTTTACATCAAAGGTATCGGGTTTTTGATAGTATCTATTTGTATTTTAAATTTCATCCAAATCGGTCCAGCAGGGAAACCTGTAGCTTTGTCTAAAAATTTGAAAATTGAAGAAAAGAATGAAAAAGAAAAAAAAAAAATCTGGTGTGACTGGCGCACAGCACACAACTTTCTCTTACCTTCGGTAATCGAAAGTTGTGTTCTGTGCTTGTCACACCAGATTTTTTGTGTCGACATATATTTAGTTCCCGACAGTACGGAACATATGAATTCAGATGTAAAATTTATAAGCATGGGAAAATATTTATATTTTGTTACCATGGCAACCATTTCTCCTATCTTCCCTATGAAATACAAGAGTAAAGTGGTCTTCAGAAGATTTCAATTGCAAAATGAGAATATACATTTTAAAGAGAATCTAAAAAATAATTGATTTTTGAATTTAAAAAAAAATCGTTGCAGCAAATTTTGAGAAAATCGAAAAAAACTGAAAAAGTACATCAGTAAAGTGCTAGTACTCTTTGGCCGATTTTGATTAAAAGCTTATTTTTCCGGTCCCGGGGGGTGTTTAACTTAAATATAAAATTTCAACCTCGTAGCTCAATTCCTTCATGCTTAAAATTGAACACACACCCACACACCCACCCACCCACAGACAGACCATGTCGCGAAAACCACTTTTTTGGATTCAGGGGACCTCAAAACGTGAAGATCGATCAAAATCTCGACATCGAATTTTTTGACATGAATCCAATACTTTCTCTCTATATATATATTACATATATACATAGGTAAGAGAAAGTAAAAAGGAAAAATAAGAGACTAACTTTTGACCTTCCGAAATCGGCAAAATCTCAACTTTGAGCCTCTGCCATTCTTTTTGGGACTGGAATTTTTTTTTGAATTCGTGCTCAAAATAATCCTTATTTATTCTAGTTTAATATAAAAAAAATTTGGCTCCGATATCTTAAAACCTTTTTGAGATATTCGGCCAGAAAGAGAAAAGTTTCTCAAAAAATTTTTTTCACGTCCCTATCTTTTATTAAGGATTTAAAATCATTCTTGATAATATAGTCTAGGGACGACTCGTCCATCTAAATGCAATGGGCCATTGGCATCTATTGGAATATCAACTAAATGGTAGTACTACCATAATACTTATTAAGAGTTTCTTTGCTTTCTTTTGCTTTTTACTTGCTCGGCGACGAGTCGCTCCCGCGACTCTTGATAAGTATGGGAAAATATTTATATTTTGTTACCATGGCAACCATTTCTCCTATCCTTCCCTATGAAATACAAGAGTAAAGTGGTCTTCAGAAGATTTCAATCGCAAAATGAGAATATACATTTTAAAGAGCATCTAAAAAATAATTGATTTTTGAATTTAAAAAAAAAAATCGTTGGAGCAAATTTTGAGAAAATCGAAAAAAACTGAAAAAGTACATCAGTAAAGTACTAGTACTCTGGCCGATTTTGATTAAATGCTTATTTTTCCGGTCCCGGGGGGTGTTTAACTTAAATATAAAATTTCAACCTCCTAGCTCAATTCCTTCATGCTTAAAATTGAACACACACACACCCACCCACCCACCCACAGACAGACCATGTCGCGAAAACCACTTTTTTGGATTCAGGGGACCTCAAAACGTGAAGTTCCATCAAAATCTCGACATCGAATTTTTGACATGAATCCAATACTTTCTCTCTCTATATATATATTACATATATACATAGGTAAGAGAAAGTAAAATTACATGGTAGCCCGGGAGCCGTGGCTCAGTGAGAAGACATTAGCTTCTCGCACCGGAGTCCCGGGTTCGCCTCCCGTCCCAAGCGAGAAAAATTTATTTCATTTGATTTAACTACAAATCATTTGAAATAAATAGGGATGGGGTCTAAATGGCCTTAGATGCCGAAAAAGACCTTAAAAAAAAAGTACTAGTACTCTTTGACTAATTTTGTTCAAAAGCTTCGTGTTATTTTCCAGGGGGGTATTAGCAAACTTAAATATAAAATTTAAACCTCCTAGCTCTTTCCGTTCTTGAAATATTTTGTTCACAGACAGACAGACAGACCATGTCGCGAAAACCACTTTTTTTGGATTCAGGGGACCTCAAAACGTGTATATCCATCAAAATCTCGACATCGAATTTTTAACATGAATCCAATACTTTCTCTCTCTATATATTAACATAAATAGAGGTAAGAGAAAGTAAAAAGCAAAAGAAACAAATTTTTTTTTTAGAAATTCGACTTTATTTACTAACATACTCTTCTTTAAGTGTGAGTGAATGAGTGATAGATTCATTCCAACGGTCCTCAAACTTTTCTATGACTTTTTTGAAGACCGATTTATCTTTGCTCTCCTCATAAGCCCCTAACCCTCTTCATTTGTGAAAAATTTCTTTGCCTAGAACATCTTTATGCAAAAAGCCAGTAGTCGCTGGGGAGCAGATCTGGAGAATACGGTGGTTGGGGAAGCAATTTGAAGCTCCAAGGAAAGAAAATTAGCTCCAATGAAGAAGAGATTGCCGAAACTAAGACCTATGAGAGTAGAGACAAATAGTTCTACAAAATAGCCTTTGAAAAGTTAGAGGAGCGTTCGTTGGAATGAATGTATCACTCTTTAAGAAGAGTATATTGATGAATAAAATCGAATTTCTATAAAAATAAATTTTTTCTTAGTTAGACCTGAAAATTAGGGGGAGTGTTATTATATTAATAAGAGGGGGGGGGGGGGGTTGGAAAATGTTAAACCTTTACGAAAAGAATACTAGTAATAATATATTTTATTTAAAAAATAAAAACAGGGGGAGAGATTATGCAAGTTCAGAAACCATAATAAATTTCGTCTACACTACTGTTTTTCTTTTGATAAAATTGGAAAAAAACTAAAAAAGTATTATTGTTTTATGATAATCATTAACATAAACAAAAAAAATTCATTTTTATTTTAATTAATTGTTATCAAATTGTATTTATTTCATTTAGATTTCACATAATGGGTTCGCTGTATAGGTGCTTTTTTTTAAACAGAGACACACACTATCAAATTTTCCTACAATATTTTGCATTTAAAATTTTTATAATATATTTTTTATTTTTACTTTTTCTTATCTATATATGTTAATATTAAGAAAGGATTGCGATCGTGTCAAACATGTCGAGTTTTTGATCGAGCACCTTGAGTTCAAAAAAGTAGGTACGGTACCGCAAAATGATCTGTCACTGCCTGTGAACAAAATATCTCAATAATCGAAAAGGCCTGTTGCAATGTTATATTTAGTTCCGGGATTTCGGGGCTGGATCTCTGTGGTTTCTTCGTTTGATAAAATTGGAAAAAACTAAAAAAGTATTATACCTCAGTAAAGTACTAGTAAAGTCTTGCAAAAACGAGACCTAGCGTAATTTATTTTGTTTACCGGAAATATTATATATTTAAAATTAAAAAAAAAAATCGTCAAAAGGGAATATTTTGAAAATTGGTAAAAACTTAAAAAGTACATCAGTAAGGTACTAGTACTCGTATTTAGACAAGACATAATTTCATATTCGTTCCGAAAATTATATCATCATCATCATACTATAATATAAAAAATACTTTTTTCCCATTCACACACACATACACATGTTCTTTTCGGCAACTTAGGCCATATAAAATTTAACGATAACCGTTAGGGCACGCGCACACGGGTGACTTGTCACGCAACAGTTTCTGTCACTGACGACCTTCAAAATTTAGCAGCGCCAACGAGAAGGTGACTGTCACGGTGATTTTTTACTCACAAATTGTCAGTTGTAAAATGGACTTCGAAGAGACAGCAGTTGTGTGCGCTCATTTAATAAATAAACGAAAAAAAAAACGTAAACAAAAAGATTATTGGATTCATCCAATTTGGAGTAACAGATTAATATCGGGATATATGTGCTCTACATGAAAAATTGAAAAATTATTCCGATAAATTTTTAAACTAGGCCTATTAAAGAATGAGTAACAAGTTTCGATTATTTAATGGAACTTTTAAAACGAGAGATTACATTTCAAAATACTAATATGCGTGGACGAGCTATTTCTCCCGAAGAACGGCTAGCTGTTACTTCCAATGTGACAAAACAGTCAAGTTACAAACTTTCCCCCGTGTGCGCATGTGAGAGTGACAGTTCCGTCAAGGAGAAGTTGCTTGCCCTAGTGACAAATAAGTCACTCTACTGTCACGTGACTTAGTGTGCACTAAAAACTGTTGCGTGACAAGTCACCCGTTTGCGAGGGCCTTTATTAATTAATATATCTATTGGGGGTCCAGGCATTTTTATTCAAGCCATTTGGTATCCAAATTGATAAATTTGACTTCTTGGTGTCTAAATAAATATATCCTGACACAAAAAAAAACCTGGTTATGACAACACATAACACAACTTTAAATTACCGAATTTTTATTAATAACTTAAAATTTTTCAAATTAAGTTTAAACATTTCGAGATTGAAAAAAAAATTCTATTTATTCATTTAAGGTGCGCGTCTCGAAAAACCGTTAAAACACGATTGACTCGAGGCGGCAAGAGATGGCGTTAGTGTTCCCCATAGGAATATAAGGGACTTATTCCATTTCATTCTAGAGCTTCCAGCTAATTAATTAAGGGTAGAAAATAATTTATTTTTGAACACAATGATTACTAATTTAATTATCTACAACTTATAGAGCTCCTTTTTTAAAATATCTTTTATTTAATGCGATTAATCTAAAAAAATTTTTTTTTTTTTTTCGAAAATCAAAAAAAGGGCTTCTATAACTTGTAGATATTTTAAATAGCTTGAATTAAAAAAAAAAATTGAGGTCGATAGCTTCAAAATTGTGGCCGCTGGAAAGTCCCAAAATTAGCACTCCGAGACGCGCACCT
>JAKCPI010024718.1:0-24021 GCA_023213315.1 Euborellia annulipes
GCGGTCCCAGGATTTGGTCAAGGGGGGCCCAAATTTTTTTTTTTTTTTTTATTCATTTAAGCTTTTTTTCGGCAGCGAAAGCCATTTAAACCCCGTCTCTATTTATTTCACCGGGATTGTTAGCCAATGGTCCAAAATTTATGAAGAGAAGGTGAAGAGGCAGTGGCGCACGCCAGAAGAGTAGTGGGTAATAGGGGTGATATTTATTTAGTTCCGGATTCAAATTAACATTGATAAAGAACTGTATTCGTTTACAAATTTTATAATATGCTAAAACAAAACGGTACAATTTTGAAGACTTCGTGTCAGAACATATTTCGCTCGTCATTGAGTACCGAAGATGCCCTCGGGCCTTGGTGTAATAGGTAGCGTGCTGGCCATTTGTACCGCGGGTTCGCATCCCGTCTCATGCGACAATTTATTTCAATTAGATCGGCTACCAATCCAATTGAAATCAATGGCCTTCGATGCCGAAAAAGATCTTAAATGAAATTAAAAAAAAGAAAATTGTCCGAAAATCATTTAAACAATTGTATTGTCTAATTTGAATAATATCAAAATGATACGTCACTCTCGCTTAGTAGCCATCTTCAAAAAGTTTTAATAGCAACCTTTTAACCCTTAAACAATGTAGAGCTATATTTCTGTAACCGTTAACATACACGAAAACATGAGCAAGTCAAAAATTGATCAATTGTAAAAAAATTACCAAGTTTACTGAAATATCATGATTAATAACACTGTGCTACAAGAAAAAAAGCCCCGAGAAAATTCCTTCAGATTCTTAAGTCAAATGATCTCCTGAATCCAAATATGACCTCCGTTTTCCTTCACCACGTACCGTTTTCGGGGGGGGAGCCCTCTACTTATTTCCACCCCTTTTCGTTAATTATAGGGCCACGAAAAAAATTTGGAGGGATGAAAAGGAATATTTTAGCCCTAACATTTCTTCAGAAGGTCTAGAGAAGTGAAAATAAATAAATAAAAGTTAAAAAACATTAACATTTGAATCTAAGGGAGGATGCGGGGGAGGATTTTGTCCCTTAAAATGCAAAAAAATCATTAAAAATAATCATCAAAATCATTTTCAAATGATTCCGAAGCGCTTGCAAGAAGATGGAAGATTCACAGCTCAGTTGGTCAAATTGGCAAATATGCAGCTATTACTTTCATTTTTTTGGGCTGATCTCCACAAATTTAAAGTTATATTTACGGATTCTTCTAAGTCCTTCAATATTGCCATATTTTATCTAAAGGGGTAGAAATTATTTCTTGTCAAAGTTTGAAAAAATTCTTCTTGCAAGGGCTTCGGAATCGCTCACACCCCACCTGCTTTATCCTATATATTTTTTTTTAGTTGAGGGATGTTTAAGGAAGGGTGAGGTGGGTCTGTCCGCCTGAATATGTAGAAAATCAGTGAAAAAATTGTGAAAAAATTGTGAAAAATCAGAAAAAATTGTTAATTTTTACTTTCTCTTACCTATGTATATATGTAATATATATATAGAGAGAAAGTATTGGATTCATGTCAAAAATTCGATGTCGTGATTTTGATGGATCTTCACGTTTTGAGGTCCCCTGAATCCAAAAGTGCGGGTTTTCGCGACATGGTCTCTCTGTGTGCGTGTCTGTCTGTGTGTGTGTGGGTGTGTGTGTGTGTGTGTGTTCAATTTTAAGCATGAAGGAATTGAGCTAGGAGGCTGAAATTTTATATTTAAGTTAAACACCCCCGGGACCGGGAAAATAAGCTTTTAATCAAAAATCGGCCAAAGAGTACTAGTACTTTACTGATGTACTTTTTCAGTTTTTTTCGATTTTCTCAAAATTTGCTCCAACGATTTTTTTTAAAATTCAAAAATCAATTATTTTTTAGATGCTCTTTAAAATGTATATTCTCATTTTGCGATTGAAATCTTCTGAAGACCACTTTACTCTTGTATTTCATAGGGAAGATAGGAGAAATGGTTGCCATGGTAACAAAATATAAATATTTTCCCATACTTATAAATTTTACATCTTGAATTCATATGTTCCGTACTGTCGGGAACTAAATATATGTCGACACAAAAATCTGGTGTGACAAGCACAGTACACAACTTTCGATTACCGAAGGTAAGAGAAAGTTGTGTGCTGTGCGCCAGTCAATTCAGATATTTAATGATTTTTTTGCATTTTAAGGGACAAAAATCCTCTCCCGCATCCCCTCCTTAGATCCAAATGTTAATGTTTTTTAACTTTTATTTATTTATTTTCACTTCTAGACCTTCTGAAGAAATGTTAAGGCTAAAATATTCCTTTTCATCCCTCCAAATTTTTTTCGTGGCCCTATAATTAACGAAAAGGGGTGGAAATAAGTAGGGGGCTACCCCCCGAAAACGGTACGTGCTGGGGATAAACGAAGGTCATATTTGGATTCAGGAGGTCATTTTACTTAAGAATCTGAAGGAATTTTCTCGGGGCCAGAAAAAAGTTTCATTTTGTAGCACAGTGTAATCATACCTAGGGTTACCATGATTTATTGAGGCCAGACCCGGACAGACTACTTCCGGAGGTCTAGGGGGCTTGGAAAAATTTTTGAAAATTAGGCACTAAAATCTGCGTTTTTAGCTATCCTATTCTGGCAAATTTATAATTTTTTGTTTAGTTTTAAAATATTAAATAAAACTTTTGAATTTTTGTCGGTCCAATGGGGGCCCGGGCCCCCTGGGCCCCCCCCTGGGACCGTAATTGAATAATTTTCTGAAAATTTTCAGTTAAACGCCTACGATCCGAAAAAAGTTTCACTTGCATCGTGGTTTCATAAAACCACACAATGATTTTTCGCGGAACCAATTTTTTCCCGTGCGCCGCCCGCGGAACTTTTCTCTTGCGCGGAACCAAAATTGTTCCCCTTCCGAAAAATATTTTACCTTTTTGCCGCCCGCGGAACATTTTCTCTTGCGCGGAACTAAAATTTTTTCCTTTTTTTAGAGATGATAAATTTTTGCCGGCCGCGGTACAAAATTTTTTCGGGTGCCGCTTGTGGAACCAAAATTTTTTTCCCTTTTTGCCGCCCTCTCCAGGTTGCCGCCCTAGGCGACCGCCTAGTTCGCCTAGTGGACGCGCCGCCCCTGCTTGGCCATAAGTATGAGGCACCCCCTAAAAAGTTTGCATATCATATTTATTTCTTAAAATAAACTAAAATTTATTTTATAAATGTTAAATTAATTTAATAAAATGTTTATTAAACGCGTGATTATCTTATTTTAAAAGACGAAATACAATAGGTGTGTAAAATATAAAATTAACGTTATTTTGTCAATTTCTTTAAGTAGCGTAAACGTCTTGATACATAGGTAAAAGTTTAAAAAAAGGGATGGGATTGACTTATTTATTTAAAAAAATATCCTTTTGCTTGAAAATGCCAAAAAATTTCCAAAAAAAGTGTAAAAATACAAGTGATTCACGAACAAGGCAAGTCCCAAGTAGAAATTGTCAAAATAGTGGGATATTCACGAAATGCAGTACAATCTGCACTTAAACGATTTTCAGAGACTTGTTTTCATAAAAATAAATTAAGATATGGGTCGAAAGCGTGTCACCACCAAGCTCCAAGATAGAATACTTTGTGAGAGACTCGCTAAAAAATTGGAAAAAACGTCTTCTGACCTCGCTGCAGCCTTTTTGGAGTAAAATGAAATTTCAATTAGTGCTTGAACAGTAAGAAGACGACTAGGGGAAGCAGACATGAAAGGGTAGAAGGCCAGAAAGAAGCCCTGGTTCACGGTAGCCAACAAGAAAAAATAGGGGAAAAAAGATAAATTAATATAAACTGTTTTTTTTATAGACATTGCATAGATATGAAAAGTAACCATTATTTTTGTTTAAATGAATGTAATATCTTACTTCAAAGTTGGATTCATTGGATTAGACAACACGGGACCAGTTTTCTTCCGTCAAATGTTTATTATGATTCATAGCCCATTCTAGACGCTTTTTTTGTCTTTTTCTTGGCTTTTTCTGGCCTTCTACCCTTTCATGTCTGCTTCCCCTAGTCGTCTTCTTACTGTTCAAGCACTAATTGAAATTTCATTTTACTCCAAAAAGGCTGCAGCGAGGTCAGAAGACGTTTTTTCCGATTTTTTAGCGAGTCTCTCACAAAGTATTCTATCTTGGAGCTTGGTGGTGACACGCTTTCGACCCATATCTTAATTTATTTTTATGAAAACAAGTCTCTGAAAATCGTTTAAGTGCAGATTGTACTGCATTTCGTGAATATCCCACTATTTTGACAATTTCTACTTGGGACTTGCCTTGTTCGTGAATCACTTGTATTTTTACACTTTTTTTGGAAATTTTTTGGCATTTTCAAGCAAAAGGATATTTTTTTAAATAAATAAGTCAATCCCATCCCTTTTTTTAAACTTTTACCTATGTATCAAGACGTTTACGCTAGTTAAAGAAATTGACAAAATAACGTTAATTTTATATTTTACACACCTATTGTATTTCGTCTTTTAAAATAAGATAATCACGCGTTTAATAAACATTTTATTAAATTAATTTAACATTTATAAAATAAATTTTAGTTTATTTTAAGAAATAAATATGATATGCAAACTTTTTAGGGGTGCCTCATACTTATGGCCAAGGCTGTATAGTCATGGCTTGGGTCCCATGGGGGGTTTGAACTTCAAACCCCTCCCCCTGGCTACGCCTGTGCAAGATGGGGCCGAATGGCTAACACCAGAAGGCCGAGAATAAAGAGAGAAAAATAAAAATTCATTTTTCAAAATTATTGTAATAGTTTGTTTTTCTGTATTTGTTTGATTACAAAAAAAAATTAATTTTCATAATTTTTTAATAAGTCATTAAAAAAAATTATAACTTTCTGTTACAATAATGGCTTATGAAATAATATCATATTATGATTGATATAGCCTACTCCAAAATTTTATTCAGATTTTTGATGCTCCTTTCATTTACGGCAAAAATTCATTTACTCCTACAAGATAATTTGATGTAAATTGAACTACATAAAAGCGTGATAACGACAAAATTAATAGATGTTTATAGATTTATTAACTAAACTAAAAAAAATTTCTCATTTTTTTAACGATATTAGAAAAAAATACGATGGGTGATAAATAATACATTATTACGTATAGAGTTAAGAGCTTCCATTATTATTATTAGAGCAGAATTTTATTATGAAAAATAATATATTATATAATATAAATCAAGAAGATGCGTTACTTGCATGCCTCCCTCCCCCTTCTATATAATAAATTCATCTTAACAGCCATGTTATTATAAGAGCTAATTTGGTCATCATTATTAATAATTCGGGTTAACTTTAGGATTATATAATTTTGATGAGCTCTTAAGGGAGAGAGGATTATCTAAATCCACCCTTAATTAAGTTTATAGGTGTGAATTTTCTTTTTTTTTCCCACCATTTTTTACTTTCTCTTACCTATGTATATATGTAATATATATATAGAGAGAAAGTATTGGATTCATGTCAAAAATTCGATGTCGAGATTTTGATGGATCTTCACGTTTTGAGGTCCCCTGAATCCAAAAAAGTGGTTTTCGCGACATGGTCTGTCTGTGGGTGGGTGGGTGGGTGGGTGTGTGTGTGTGTGTGTTCAATTTTAAGCATGAAGGAATTGAGCTAGGAGGTTGAAATTTTATATTTAAGTTAAACACCCCCGGGACCGGAAAAATAAGCTTTTAATCAAAATCGGCCAAAGAGTACTAGTACTTTACTGATGTACTTTTTCAGTTTTTTTCGATTTTCTCAAAATTCGCTCTAACGATTTTGATTAAAATTCAAAAATCAATTATTTTTTAGATGCTCTTTCAAATGTATATTCTCGTTTTGCCCTCAAAATTGTTTGAAGCACACTTTACTCTTGTGCTTCATAGGAAAGATAGGAGAAATGGTTGCCATGGTTACAAAATATAAATATTTTCCCATACTTATAAATTTTACATCTGAATTCAAATATTCCCTACTGCCGGGAACTAAATACATGTCGACACAAAAAATCTGGTGTGACAAGCACAGTACACAACTTTCGATTACCGAAGGTAAGAGAAAGTTGTGTGCTGTGCGACAGTCACACCAGATTTTTTTTTTGCCTTTGCAGTTATTCTGTTTTGAAAGTGCGTCCGCTTCGTTTTCTCAAAAACTGCGAATGTGAAATAATAAATGGCAAAATTAACCAAAAATTACTTCATAATTTGGAGCCACTTCCTATAATTAAGATAACTTTCCACTAATTTTAGGCCCTTTTTATTTTAACTTACGGCAGAGAGATCAGGAATTTGATTAAAATAAAAAATTATAACTGGGGCTTATTGAAATTACTTAAATAGTGTATGAGTAAACTTGTTCTGCGCCCAACGCTTTTATTTTATTATAAATCATAAATATTTAACAATTTTAACAACAAAAATCTCGACATCGAATTTTTGACTTGATCGGAATATTTTCTCTCTATATATTTGATATATGGACCCCTGTGTGTCAAGTGCCATCTACCTAGTTTTGAGAAAATTAACATTAAAGTTTTTTGTTTTCATTGGATTATAGATCTATATAATTTTTTTTTGTCATTTGTGCAAGTAACATTAAATATAAATTTTTTTAGGAAATATTTCATAAAAAATACTATTAATTAAAGCATTTGAAACAATATTCCGTGCTTAACTCAATTTTTGAATTTTTTGACTCCTGACACACTAATGCATAACAGGGTCCATATAGGGTAAGAGAAAGTAAAAATGTAATTTTTCTCTCTTGTTAGTTCATTTTAAAGTTCCGTGATGACCGAGCTCTATTTTTTTTTTTTTATAAAATTGCGAAAAACAAAAAAAAATACATCAGGCAATTTTATATTGCTACCGGGCATAAATTTAGTATATAGCCTATTTAAAATTGGAAAGAAATCATTAAAGCGAATTCCGAGAAAAGTGGAAAAAACTAAAAAAATAATAATAATAATAATAATAATAAATTTTATTTGTTCCTTGGGACATACATGTATGTATGGAACTCGTTAAATACATCATATATTACAAAATTCCTTTACAGCATAATAGGCATTATTTACAAGAAAGCGAGAGAGCGACGACCTGAAAACCTGTGACATAAACATATTTTTAAGGTCCCCCGGCAGGTTGTTATAAATTTTTGTACACAAATAGTATGGATTTCTCTCACTTATTGAAAGTTTATGCTTTGGGATTAATAAATCGCTCCCATTTCTGGTATTGTGGGAGTGGGAATCCGAAAGCTTAGGAAAATCTGGGAAATTCTGCCTAAGATATAGGACGGCATGAAATATATATAGACTGGGAAAGGTCATTATTTTCAACTTCTTAAAAATTTCCCTACAAGGTGCATCGGAATTTGCACATACAATATTCCTCACAGCCCTCTTTTGAAGAATAAACACTCTCATCCAGTCTCTACTCTGACCCCAGCATAAGATGTTATAGCCCATCAGAGAGTGAAAGTGGGCAAAATAATAATTCCTAGCAGCCTCCGAACCAACAATATGGCATAGCCTACGTATAGCGAAGCACGCGGATGCCAATTTTCCACAAAGATGATCAACGTGAGAGCTCCACCTAAGTTCACAGTCAATATAAGTTCCCAAGAACTTAGTACTGTCACACAAGCCGATCTCTCCATCCAAAAGGACCAAATCATCCCCAAGTTTGTTTCCTCGGTACCTAAAATAAACAGCTGATGATTTACTCTTATTTAATATCAAATCATTTTCCTCGAACCAACGGGCAAGCTCCAAAAGCACATCCTGGGTCTCCCCCTAATCTGATCAGCATTCTCCGAGCAACACAAAACAGATACATCATCCGCATACATCACATCAGTCGGTAGTATCGAGTTGTTATCGGAGTTGAGTTAGAGTTATCTTATTAAGCCAACAGAACAGGTTTTAGTTTATTTAAGAAACCTAATCTAATATCCGGCTTTTTGAATAATATTATATAATAATTAATTTGCAAAAACAGATGAGAAAAAAAAAATTAAAAGTGTCTGCTCTGAGTTATTTCTCAGGGGAGAGATGATAAAATTCAAACTAATCCTCGAAGGAATATCTTAATGGGGTATTTTAAAAGGGGATATTCATTTGCTATTATTAGAGCCCGGATTTTTATGCAGCAAAAACCGCTAAATAGGCCATATAATATGCAGTAAAAGTATTAAAATATGCAATATATTTATGGCAAAAATATTAAGTAAATGGCTTCAAATTAAAGGTAAATCATGATTTCTACTGATGTAAAACTAATGGTGTTTTATTTTTGGAAGGAAATGATTAAAAAAAAAAAAAAATTGGTCTCACAATAAAAACTAAATTTAATTAAAAAAAAAAAAAAAAAAAAAAAAAAAAAAAAAACAGAGAGCAAACCATTGCGAAATTTTTGAATCAATCGAGGACCCCTGTTTTGGCATTTTTTTTCTTTAATTAATTTGACTTCGAACTATGGAACACGACTAAGGGCGAATCCAGAGGTGTTTCTCGGGGCGGGGGGGGGGGATCTGGTGTGACTAGTCGCACAGCACACTATTTTTCCTTAATTTCGGGATGCGCATTCTGTACTTGTTTGCCAGAATATAAATACAAATCAAATTTTTAAGTATTAATTTTTAAAATTTTACATTAAAAATAATTTTATTTTTTCGAAAAAAAAGTATTTTTTCAAGTCTCGGGTTGGGGGGGGTAATCACCCCCTTTACCCCCCCCCCCCCCCCTTGTATCCGCCCTTGAACACAACTGACTTGATATTCATCCAACGAAAATTCTAGCAAAACTACACTTTTTCTCATTCACACTCACACACACATTCACACTGTCTTTTCGGCAGCTCAGGCCATATAAGACATTTACGATAACCGTTATTTATGAATTTATATATATTAGAGTCCAGGCATTTTTATTTAAGCCATCTGGTATCCAGATGGCTTAAATAAAATCATCGGGCTGCCTGGGGTCCGAACCCGCGACGTTTGGTATATGAGGAAATTTATTTCTTAAAGAGGATATAAAGAATAAAAAATATATAGTTATTTATTTTTTACAATGTAATAAAGGATTTAAATTTTTTGTTTGTTTTGTTTTTAGAAAAAAAAATTAAAAAATTAAAATAAAATGAAACTTTGTCTGAAAAAAAATTTAAAATATCCAAAAAGTCTTAAATATGCAACTTTATGCAATATTGACCAAATATGCAAAAATATGCAATATAGAATTTGAACCCTAGCTCCAAGGGGGCATGATTCGGATAGAAAATTGGTTTTCAGTGACGTACCTATTAGCAAATAGAATATGCAATTGCATAGGAATCCGGGCTCTAATTATTATTATTTGCTAAAATAAACCACCATTTAAGAAAGATTTTATTTCTATTCACAATTAATATTTTCCATAATGGAGGACATTTTTATTTTAATTAACCACTGTGCGTTTGAGTGTTTGTAATCACAATTGTAACCAAACTACTCAACAGATTTAAACTAAAATTTAAATTTAAGCTTTTAATCAAAAAATAAAACTCTAGTACAGCTTTTAACACAATTCCATTCATTTGAAGTGATACTTTATTTGAAGTTCAAAATTAAAAAATTAAAAATATCTCTTTAATTATTAATTTTATCAAATTAATTCACATAAACAAATTTGTTTATAATATTATTTCAAACAAATTTTGTTTAAAACAATTGTTTATATCTTTCACCGTTTAAGAGATAGAGAGTGTTAAATGTGTGTATTTGTGTGTGTGTGTGTGTGTGTCATTTGATACAAGATAGAGTATTTTTGTTTGTTTGTTTTTTTTCAAGAATGTTTTCCGGATAATAGAGAAGAGGAGACAACGAACGAACAAAAGTGTTTGTTTAAAAGAGCAAATTCGCATGCGAGTCGCGCCCACAAAGCAAACATGTTTATTTCTTTTTATTTGTTGCCTTTTTTTTTGTATCTCCTCCCTCTCACTGAATGGACCATCCCTTCAATCGAGGTCACATGTTTAAAGTAAATAGGTCATAGACAGAAAGAGAGACTTCAAAGGGAAAAAAAAAATATACGATTATCAATATTTGTATTTTTTTCCCACATAAAAGTGATTGTCAAAAAAAAACTAGTTGCGCAGCCCGCTGAACGGAGTCCTTACACCTCTTGGGCTTCTTTTAGTTATTATAATGTGGATAATCACAGGAGAAAATTTACGACGTTTCGGTTCAAATTTATTTAAAATCATCATCAGATATTAGCCCTCACCGACCGTGGGATAGTTAATATATTTTTAAAATATCTTAACAAAACATGACAATTTCCTAATACCTGATGATGGTCTCAAATAAATACGGACCGAAACGTCATAAAATTGGCAGTTTCATAGATATAGAGACAGGGGTGTATTTAGAAATTTTTTTCGGTAGGAGGGGCCCGACCTCATATTTAAATACCCCCACCCATGCACAAAAATATTTTTAAAATACCGGATATTCCTGAGTCCCGAGGGGCCCGAGCCATCCAAAGACAAAAGTTTTATTTAAAAAATTGATTAATATTTCTTTTATTTCTTTTATTTATGCGGCGCACTTATTCAAACAAAAATATGGATATTGGCTATATACCAGGCCCCCTCTGCCCCATCCCCCCTCTTATATACGCCCCTGTGTAGAGACTACTTCTCCTGGACTGTCACCTTATGTCGTTAACCACATCAACAATTAAAGCCACAATTCCACATCCGAGAAAAAAAAATGGATGACTCATATAATATCGTATAATTAAATTTTGAGTCGTAAAAGTGTTGATGGCAAAGAAAGAATATCGAGATTTTGGTTATTTAATTGATTGAAACTGTTAACGCCTGCTAACTCGATAACCATATCTACACTCCAGTAAAGAAAACACCAATTACAGAAAATTAATTAAATATTTAAAATCTGGTGTGACAGTCGCACAGCACACAACTTTCTCTTACCGAAAATGGTGTTCTGTGCTTGTTACACCAGATTTTTTGTGTCGGCATATATTTAGTTTCCGCCGATATATTAGAATTCAAGATGTAAAATTTATAAGTATGGGAAAATATTTATATTTTGTTACCATGGTAACCATTTCTCCTATCTTTCCTATGAAGTATAAGAGTAAAGTGGCTTTAAGAAGATTTCAATCACAAAATGAGAATATACATTTTAAAGAGCATCTAAAAAAATAATTGATTTTTGAATTTTAGTTAGAGCAAATTTTGAGAAAATAAAAAAAACTGAAAAAGTACATCAGTAAAGTACTAGTACACTTTGATCGATTTTGTTCAAAAGCTTATTTTCACGCCCTAGGGAGGTGCGTAATTTAAATATAAAATTTCAATCTCCTAGCTCAATTCCTTCTTGCTTAAAATTGAACACAGACAGACCACAACCACTTTTTTGGTCCAGGGGGTGTGGCCCCCCTAGCTAAACGCAAAGCCCGCCGAAGAATTTATCATTAAACTTACATCACAATTCCATTAATTTATTTATTTATTCCTCTTTTTCTATTTATTCCTTGTTCAATTCTTAGAAAACTCGGCCAAAGGCATTTTAGATCAGAGAGCCAAGCTGATTCATTAGATATAGAGCCAACATTATTTGTATATTCACGCGGAAAACATCATTTATCACTTCACTTTCTGTATGAAACAGCATTGCAAAAAAATAATCAGCTCTTAACGTTATATAAAAACAGAAAATTATTCAATTAATACTAACTGGATAGCCTGCCTTCGGCTTCAACGCTCTGCTTTTTACTTTCTCTTATCTCTATATATATGTTAATAATATATAGAGTATAAAGTATTGGATTCATGTCAAAAATTCGATGTCGAGATTTTGATGGATATACACGTTTTGAGGTCCCCTGAATCCAAAAAGTGGTTTTCGCGACATGGTCTGTCTGTCTGTCTGTGAACAAAATATTTCAATTAGGAAAAGAGCTAGGAGGTTGAAATTTTATATTTAAGTTAGGCACCCCCATGGGACGTGACACGAAGCTTTAGAACAAAATCGACTAAAGAGTACTAGTACTTTACTGATGCACTTTTCAGTTTTTTTCGATTTTCTTAAAATTCGCTCCAACGATTTTTTTTAACATTCAAAAATCTATTATTTTTTAGATGCTCTTTAAAATGTATATTCTCATTTTGCCATTGAAATCTACTGAAGACCACTTGACTCTTGTACTTCATATGAAAGATAGGAGAAATGGTTGCCATGGTAACAAAATATAAATATTTTCCCATACTTGTAAATTTTACATATTGAATTCTAATATATCTGCGGAACTAAATATATGTCGACACAAAAAATCTGGCGTGACAAGCACAGCATCGAACTTTCTCTTACTTTCGTTAATCGAAAGTTGAGTTCTGTGCTTGTCACACCAGATTTTTTATATTTATTTAAGGCCTTTTTCACCATCTGAGGGCATTTATCCATTCAGCAAGCGCTTCCTTATCCCTACTCCAAAATCCCATTGAGAAGAAATGTTGCTTGCCTTCCCTCGATTCGCAAAAAAATTTATTCAGAATGGTTTTAAATATTTAAAAAAAAATGTATTAATTTCAAACATCACGTACATATATTTATATTAGATTTATTGATATTGTCAGAGAGAGAGAGAGAGATAATTCATTTCTTTCATACAGACATCCATTTTTCTTCAACCCTCCCTCACTCTCTTTAAGTAAAGAAAATTTAATTATATTTTTCTCTTTCGTTACATGTCTGTTCTGTAAATCATTAGGGAGAGGGCCGTGACCCAGATCCAATCTCTCTTTCATTCAAGTATTCATAATATGAGAATACAGGGAGGCTCGCTGGTGTAGTGAGCTAGGGTGTCGGCTTCTACAAAGAAGATCCCTGTTCAAACCTTGCGTGTGGGATTTTTCATTAAATAAAAATATTTATTTAATGAAAACAAATCCTCAAGCAGGCACTGGATTGGAATATTGGATCTCACCACCATAGCCCTCAGGCAACTCTACGAGGAGAGGGAGTTGCTGTGACATCCCGTCCTGTAATTCACTAGCTAGAGACGAAATCAGGAGGAGGAGTTAGAGATAGGAGTAAAATGATGTAACTTCCCGGGATGCCGGTAGATGGCTACGGCCAGAGGTCGGTGGGTTTGAGGTGTGTGTTTTCGTGCACGAAAGCAACTCGGGCAAATAAAGGGGGATCCCGGTAGGAATTTGAGATAATAATAATATGAGAATACAGCCAAAAAGAAAGCCTTTATTTATAAAAATAAATCTGGTGTGAATAGTCGCAGAGCACACAACTTTTTCAAATTCAAAAAGTTATAAGAATTTCGGGACTCGAGTATTTTTCCTGGACTCTCCATAACGTCCTATATAAGAGTGCAAAATTTCGTTTCGAAATTCCAACGGGAAGTTGGTCAAACAGAGAGTGAAAGACGGACAGACGGACACTCCGCAATTATTATATATAGATACATATAGATATTAATTTATTTTGAGGTTGTGACAGTGATGTGATTATAGTGGAGAATTGGTGATATCAGCCAAATTGGGATTTTCCAGGTTAATAAAACTCCCAGAATAAGACGCTTCGGCCTGAATTTATTTGGCCATCTTCAGTTATTGGGAATTATACACATAGTGCAAGTGCACATGTGATCAAACCTGGCGGTTATTGAAAAGTCCTGGTTTGATCACATGTGCACTTCCACTATGTGTATAATTCCCAATAACTGCAGATGGCCAAATAAATTCAGGCCGAAGCGTCTTATTCTGGAAGTTTTATTAACCTGGAAAATCCCAATTTGGCTGATATCTCTAATTCTTCACTATAGATATTAATTGTCTGAAACGAAACAAGAGACCCCCGCCTGGCTTGAATAAAAAGAGAGGGTCCGCCAGATAATAGGAAGTGAAAGGGGAGGGGGAGGGGGTAGGGTGGAGAGCAAAGTCCACCAGCTTTGCCGAAGGAATATTCTTTTAGATAAATGGCAATAAAAAAAATTCTCATTTTCTTCTCTTCCCTTTTTTGACTTCCTCTAGCTTTTTATTTAAACAACAGAGAGCTTCCCTTCTAAGGCAATGTTTACAATCAGATGCTATTCTCCCAGGGCCCTTCCCTGTGTGTGTTTTGACACCTTTTTTTTATTATTATTTATTATACATTACAACCGATACTTGTATGTTTAAAATCAGAGAGAGTGAACTGACTTTTCTCAATCAGCTCCAAAAATTATCCTTCAAAATCAAACACCAGCTACAAAACCCGCCCAGGGCTTCGCCTGGACCCCTTTTAACTGATTTAGCTACAATTTTCTTCTTTATAAAAGGGACGTTCCTTATTCCTAGACTAAAACCACCGAAAAAAAAATTTACAAATTAAAAAAAAAAAAAAAAAAAAAAAAAAAAAAAACGGGACGAAAATCCGTCCAGTAGTTTAGGAATTCATACAGGACCATTCATTTTTAGCCGAGTATTACATACAGAAAAAAGAACAATTAATTAACAATAATTTTATTAATACATATGAGATTAAGACAAATTTTGAATTTTTGTTTTTTTTTTAAAGCGTGTAGTATGGTGGTTAAAACACTTCTTTTTTTTTATATTACACCCTCGTAGCTAAAGTTTTTCAATAAATAAAACCACTAGGAGAAAATTCCCCATACATTGAAAAAAAAAATCGGTAATTAGTTTCAGAGTACTTGCGTAACAATGGAATAAAAATAAATATTACAATTTAATTAAAAATATACATTTTATTTTTTAAATTTATATTATATAAATATCCTAATTAATTTCAAAAATTTAATATAATATAAATAAATAATTGTGATATTTAATTATTTCTTCATTAATAGCCCAAGAATTCTGAAACTACTTGTCTAATTTTTATGAGAATTTTTCCAATGTGCAAAGGGTGTCTTTAGAAAACTTATTTAACGGGAAACCATGGTGGGAATTATATATCTTTTAATTAAATGATTGAAAATTAATTTGTTTTTCTTTTTTCATCCGTAGTGCTCGGGTAATTATACTAATAATGATACATCGGGGTTGAGATGAGTAAATGGTTACTACAAACAACAAGACACACAATAAGCTGGCTTATCTAGAGATTTATCAGGGTTTTTGCCGGTTGTTTGTTGTCCTGACACTAGACAAGAAACGGAAGTCTTGAAGGATAATTAAGGAAAGGGGAAAAAAACCTATTAAATCCCTCTAATTGCTGGTTGAATTACATAACCTATATATTTTTTATCTTAGATTATATTTTTTTATTAAATTTTCTAAATCGTGCCATTTTACTGATTAAAATGATATGCAACACTTATATTTAAATTTATTAAAATTTAGATTAAAATATGATTTTTTTGTTGAGGTGGAAAAACGTCATCCGCCATTTTTTGCATTTCAATTTTCAACAACAATAAACAAAAAATATATCTAATTTTTATAAATATAAGGATTTAATTGTTATTATTTAAATTTCACTTAATTATTTTTAATTGTTATTATTTAAATTATTCAAATTTCACTTAATTATTTTATTTTTTATTCAATACACAAAAAAAAAAAAAAAAAAAAAAAAAAAACAAGGCGCGTTAACTAAATATTATTTTTAAAATTTAAAATTCAAATCAAATGCTATAAAATCTGCCCACTGTTGTATCTAATAGACATCCCTTCTACTTATATAAAGAAACTTAAACAACGTTTCTCTTCATTAATTCTTATAAAATGTAAAAAAAAAAAATCTGGTGTGACTGGCGCACAGCACACAACTTTCTCTTACCTTCGGTAATCAAAAGTTGTGTACTGTGCTTGTCACACCAGATTTTTTGTGTCGACATATATTTAGTTCCCGACAGTACGGAACATTGGAATTCAGATGTAAAATCTATAAGTATGGGAAAATATTTATATTTTGTTACCATGGCAACCATTTCTACTATCTTTCCTATGAAATACAAGAGTAAAGTGGTCTTCAGAAGATTTCAATCGCAAAATGAGAATATACATTTTAAAGAGCATCTAAAAAATAATTGATTTTTGAATTTAAAAAAAAATCGTTGGAGCAAATTTTGAGAAAATCAAAAAAAAACTGAAAAAGTACATCAGTAAAGTACTAGTAATCTTTGGCCGATTTTGATTAAAAGCTTATTTTTCCGGTCCCGGGGGGTGTTTATCTTAAATATAAAATTTCAGCCTCATAGCTCAATTCCTTCATGCTTAAAATTGAACACACACCCACACACACACACACACACACACACACACACACACACACCCACACACACACAGACAGACCATGTCGCGAAAACCACTTTTTTGGATTCAGGGGACCTCAAAACGTGAAGATCCATCAAAATCTCGACATCGAATTTTTGACATGAATCCAATACTTTCTCTCTATATATATATTACATATATACATAGGTAAGAGAAAGTAAAAAACAACTGTATGCTAATTTACGTTCAAAAAGTCTTTGTATGACATTAAAATAAAAAAAAAAGGTGTCAATTGATTAAACTAAAAAGTAGAGGCACTAATATTCAAAAAAGATGAGTCTTAATAGTGGAAAAAATTATTACTAATAATTAACAGGTCGTCGTTACTTTCTTATTATATTAATATAAATACAAACGAAATCAATTCAATAAACTAACTGCGCAATAATACAATTTTAATTAATTATATTCTTTGTTCATTGTTGTTTTGAATTGAAAAAATAAATTTATAAAAAAAAAAAAAATGGCGAATGACGCCACACTTCAATAAAAAAATCATTTTTTTAACCAAATTGTAATAAATTTAAACACAAGTGTAGCATATCATTTTAATCAGAAAAATGGCAGAATTTAGATTTTATAATAAAAAATAGATGTTATTTATTAAAAAAAAAAAAAAAAAAAAAAAAAAAAAAAAAAAAAAAACAATTATGGTCTTAAGTAAAGAGCAAAACTCTCTTTAATAACAATTGTTTAAAAATAAAATTTTCTTTCTTCTAATCTAGTTTCGGTAGTTAGTCCTTTGCGACCTTTAAATCTCGGTAACCATTGAAATAAAGAGAGCTTACTTTTTTTAGCAGATGATCAGGTCTGCTCTCTAAGTAAAAACATTAACTTTTAACTACAATCAGCGTTAATTCATTTTAACACCTCCTTGCCTGTGTAAGCAAACACTTTAACGTCAAAGAGTTAACATTCAGTCAATAGTGTCAAAAATTAATGTTATGTCTAGGAGGGTGCCTTTAATATTTTAACGCAATATTTAATGGCATCTTTAACCAAAAAGTAAGGTATGAATTAATTTTAAACTGGTAACCGTTGGCTCTAGTTGAAACATTATGCTTTAGTAGGAGAATTAAATTCATGTATGATACACAAGGAACAAAAAAACCTTGTGTATTATACATTAATTTAATTCTCCTATTAAAAAGTAAGGTTATGATTTTGACATGTTAACGTCGCTGTTAAAATTTAGTTTTTTTTAACGCTGTTGTTATTACTTTCCTTTTTAACATCCAATTTATGATGTTAAATTTTAACTCTGTTTTTAGAGAATAGACCTGAATATGCAATTATAATAGCATAATTATAATTATTTATATAGGAAAGTCTATGAAAAGTGCGCTCTGAAACTTTGTGAAATAGCTCCGGACTTTTTGGTCTAAAATTCTCGCCCCTTGGCACAGCTACGCCTTGGTGACCAAGCAACCATTGTGTGAGCCCTTTATGGAAAAACCACTAACAACAGAGGTGCTATATGTGAGTAAAGGACAGATTCTCGAAAAAAAAAAGAGAAAAGTTTTTTTTTACTTTTTTTTAAATTATTTTATATATTTATATAAATAGAAAGCCTCTTATCTACTTATTGCTTCTATAATTAATCTTTAATAAAAAAAAATCGATAAATTACAAACTTAGAATAAAAAGAAAAAAAAAAAAAAAAAAAAAGCAAAAATAAAAGTAATTTTTTGGCTTTATCCAGGGCCCGTCTTTGTTCCGTATTGTTAGGCACCCCTATTGGCCGAGGAGGTGTGAAGAAACCTGCCTAATCCCTAGACCCTATCTTGACTAAAACAACGAATGTCTCTCGAAAAGTTCCTCAAAAAACAATCGGACACCAAAACAATGCCAGAGACCCCAAAAATTACCAGGACTCCGCCCGGAGGAGAGGAAAGGGATTCAAAGAGAAAGAAAGAAGATGAAGGTGAGGGCTCAATATTGGTGGAAATTTTGAGTGAGATAAAAAAACTGAGAGAAGAATTCCGAACAATAACAAAGGAAGTCTCAACAATCAAGGAAGAAATAACAAAGATACATGAATCGCAAAGGAAAGAAAAAGAAGAAAATGGAAGAAGAATGGCGAAGGCTGAAGAAGAAGTAGAAACGTTAAAGGAAAAAATAAAAAATATAGAGGAGAAATGCAATAGAAAAGATAGAGAAGAAAGAAAGAAAAATTTGATAATAAGAGGACTCAAAGAAACTCGGGAAGAGGACACAAAGGAGATAATATACCAACTCTTTGAGGAAAAACTGGGAGTGAGGCCAAAAGTGGACCAAGCCACCAGGATGGGAAGGATGAGAGGCGAAGAAGAATGCAGAGCGGTCAAAGTCAGATTTTCAGAAGTGAAGGAGAAATGGCTGGTGACAGATAAGAAACAAAAACTGAAAGGAAGTCGAATATATATAGATGAAGACTACCCAGAGGAGGTCTGGGAGAAAAGAAAAAGGCTTATAGCGATGGCACAAAGGATAAGAAAAGAAGAAGGAAAAAGAGTCTTTGTACAATACGATAGAATAAAAATAGATGGAGAGATATACGAACTAGTAAAGGAGAATGGAGAAGAAAAATTATTAAAAAACGAAGGAAGAACGGTGGGGAGGGAGAGAAAACCGAGAAATATGAAAGTTTAATATTTTGGAATACGGCCGGCCTGAACAACAAGGAAAACGACTTCTGGAAATATCTAAAGGAACACGAGATAATAATCACAGTGGAATCGTGGATAGAAAAAGAAGGAGCAACACAAATAAACAACAAGCTAGGTAAAGAATATGACATAGTCACAAAGTCAGCGGAGAGGATCAAGACCAGAGGAAGAGCAAGAGGAGGACACATGATTGCGACAAGAAAAGACAAAAAAGCTAAAATCACGGTAAAAAGATGGGAATACGGACTCATAAGCAGAATAAAAATAGGTGAAAGGCACGTCTCTATAATCTCAGTATACAACAACGAAGGAATGGAAAGAATAAAAGACAGTCTGGAGGAAGTCCTTATGGAGGAAAATCACAATCAAATTATCATGGTTGGAGACTTTAACGCGAGAACTGGAGAGGAAGAAGAACAAAACGGGAGAGAGAAAAGAGAATCCCAAGATAAAGTCACTAACAGGGAAGGAAAAATCCTACTCGAAATTTGCGAAAGTAACGGACTAACTATTATGAATGGAAGAATGAAGGGAGACGAAGATGGAAAGTTTACCTATATAAGCGCAAGAGGAACCTCCGTAATTGACTACGTTATATGTAATGATGAAGCAAGAGGGTTGATAAGAGAGATGGAAGTTGGGGAAAGGACAGAATCGGATCATATGCCTATAAGGCTAGTCTTGAACAGCGAAAAAAGAGAGGAGAGAAGAGAGCTCTATGAGGGGAAGGAAGAAAGTTTTTATTGGGACCAAAACAAAAAATTAAAGTATTCCAAAAGGATTATAACCAGGTATGGAGAAATAAACTGGCAAGATGTGAAAGAGGGCCAAAAAATAGAAGTAATAAATCATTTATTAAAAGACACTGCAAAGGAAATAGGGATGGTAAATAAGAAAGGCAAAAGAGAAATAAAAGATTATAGATACAACAAAATAAAAAGAGAAATGAAGAAATACTTAAGATCATATAAAAGGAACAATGACAAGAAGGATGGAGAAAAGTATATAAGAAAAAGAAGACAATTGAAACAAAGAAAGAGAGAGATCGAAACCAGGCTCAGAGAAAAAAAATGGAAACAGATAGAAGAGTGCAAAAACGAAACAGAATTCTGGAAAAGGATCAAATGTTTCAAAAAAAAAAAGAGAAAAGGTAGGAAAACACATAGAAGAGGAAAAGTGGCTGCACCATTTCAAGACGCTTTTGGATGGTGAGGAAACACAACAAACAAATCAAGAAAACAGAGACATAGACCTAGAGGAAGAGAGAGGAGAAGAAGAAAACGAAGAAATCAACCAGGATTTTCAAATGGAAGAACTGGACAAGCAGATTAGGAAATTGAAAAAACAAAAGACGCCAGGACCGGACAAGGTAATAAATGAATTTTACAAAGAGGCCCCGAAACAAATCAAAGAAAAATTGCTAGAAGGCATAAATGAGATATGGAGATCAGGAAAAATAATAGAAAGTTGGAAAGACGGAGTGATATGCCCAATATACAAATCAGGAGAGAGAAATGACGTGAGGAACTATCGAGGAATCTCACTGCTAAATGCCTCCTACAAAATAATGGCCGGATTGATAAACGAAAGACTGAAAAATTGGCTAGAAAAACACAAAAAACTAAAAGAAAGTCAATATGGATTCAGAGGCGGTTATGGAACACAAGATGCCATCTTCGTAATGGACACCATAATAGGAGAAAAAACAAAAACAAGAAGAGGAAAAATACTGGTACTGTTCCTGGATCTAAAGGCAGCATTTGATAAAATAGACAGAGGACACCTGTTCAGAAAGATGAAGGATATGGGTCTGAACGGAAGAATATTGGAAACAATAAAGAAAATATATGAAGAAACAAGGAATATGATTGCGCAAGATAGCGAAGAAGGACAAAATAAACAGAAGAAACTCTTCTGGACAAAAAAAGGTCTGAAACAAGGATGTCCAATGAGCCCGACGCTCTTCAACATTTACATTAATGACCTCGAGGAGAGTTGGGAGAAAAGAAATATAGGAGGAACAGTAATTGGAAAAAAGAAAATCTTTTGCATCAAATTCGCGGATGATGTGGCTGTATGCGCAGACTCGGAAGAAGATATGAGAGAAATGCTAAAAGGATTAGAAAAGTACTGCCGGCGAAACTCCTTAGAGGTCAATACAGAAAAAACAAAAATAGTAAAATTTAGAAGAGGAGGAAGAAGAGGGAATGGCACAAAATGGGAATATGAAGGAAAGAAGATAGAAGAGGTAGAGAAGATTAAATATCTAGGCTGCTTATTCACAGCAAGAAACTCCAAAAAAGAACACCTGAAACAACAATGCATTAAAGCAAAAAAAGTGATAGCAAATGTTTGGGGATTGATGAAGAGAGGCGGAATAAGAGACATCAGTCGAAAAATCAGGTTATTTGACGCAATGATACAATCAATATTAATGTATGGTGTAGAATTATGGGGATGGAAAGAGAGAGAAGAGATAGAAAGAATACATGGCCAATATATGAAGATGATACTAGGCGTATTAAGATGTACTCCCGATTACATCTGGCGAAGAGAGATGGGAAGGGTAAAAATGAAAACATTGGAATCAAAAAAGAATGTTAAAGTACATAATGAAGATAGGGAAAATGCACCAAGAAAGATGGCCAAGAATATGCTTCGAAGAACACCTAAGAAACCTGAGAAATGAGAATGCTGCAGAATGGGGAGAGCTGATGGCGAGGAAGTTCGAGAGTTTGGGACAGAATTGGCGCGTGCTGGAAGAGGCAGACAGAAACACAATACAGTCAACCTTCGAGAGGATGCTGAAAACAGAAATGGAACAGACCATTCAGGCAGACTGGAGCAAAATAGAAAAATCAACATTCTGCCACTACTACAAATATATCAAGAATGACATAGAAGGAGAAGAATATTTGAAAGGAAATAATGAAGAGATAAGAAGACTCTGGGCAAGAGCCAGATGTGGAAGTATCTGGAGAGGAAACCAGGGAAGAGGAGGCAAATACTGCAGAGGATGCAAGAAAGAAAAAGAAGAAGGAAGACATGTAGAAGAATGCCCGGCCTTAAAAGACAAGCTAGGACGGGAAATAAAAGAATGGTGGAAGGAACTGCAAGGAGGTCCCAGCAACGAAACGATCGAGCTGATAAGGAAGATTGATGGAGAGGAGGAAGAAGATGAAGAGTAAATAATGAAAAGAAACAATGATTAGAACCCGAAACCCAAAAAGGGTAAAGGGAAATTTTGTATTTATTTCAATTTATTTATATGTATTATTATTTGAAATAAATATCTTTCTATTCTATAATTATTTATATAATTCTATAGAATTTTCAAAATAAGTTTAATTTTTTATTTAGCTTTAGCCAACAGGCAGAAAAATGTTTAATTAATAACGATAGCGTGTGTGCTATGACACCAGATTTTATGAATAGTTACAAGAAAGTGTTTAATAGATGCTTGCATTTTTTTGTTTTTTTTTTGGATTACATTTTTTATTTTTCTTTGACATTCCTAGATCCACCCCCCCCCCCCAAAACACACACACACACACACACACACACAGATATTCAAGAAGGGATGAAGACGCCAGTCTGTCCTGCCAAAAAAAAAAAAAAAGGAGAGTGACGTTGTTCAATGCATTTAAAAAGCGTTTAAGCGTCGTGTCGTCAACACGTCATTGACCCTCGAATGAATGTCATCCACTCCCCTTTTCTCACCCCTCATAAATCAAAATGTGCAATTTTATACTAAAATCTTTTCTTTTTTTTTTTCTTTTTGTTTTAAGAGATTGATGTGACCATCAATATAACGTTCATTAAATAAATCATATTTTTCCTAATTTTTTTTTAAATAAATGCTGTAAAAACTAAAATCGAATACTTTCTCTCTATATATTTCATATATAAAGTAAGAGAAAGTAAAAAAAAGAATGTATTTATTAAAGCTTTTGTGGTTGAAATATTATTATTAGGGGAATTTTTAATCATAGACCACATTTTTGTATTAAATATTTATTAAAGATATATAAATACTGTTCAACGTTTCGACTGCTTATTTTGCAGCCGTTATCAAGTACTGTGCACTTGCTCCGACTCAAGGGAACCACCACTGTCATGTCCGTTACTTGCCTT
The DNA here is from genome assembly GCA_023213315.1 of Euborellia annulipes. Taxonomy (NCBI): domain Eukaryota; kingdom Metazoa; phylum Arthropoda; class Insecta; order Dermaptera; family Anisolabididae; genus Euborellia; species Euborellia annulipes. The sequence goes on from JAKCPI010024718.1 coordinate 23,115, forward strand.
TTTATATACAGCGACGTCAGCGCCATCCGTCGGCTTTCTGTGAAGTTAGATTCAAATTTTTCCCGCTATTTTCACTCATTTCCATGAAGTTAGTATGTATGTATGTATATGTGTAATTTTGGAATGATATATTTTTACAAGTTGAGAAAGGCGCGGCTTCGCCGCGCCCATCTCCAACCTGCCCTGCCAGGGCGGCGTCTCGATACGTGATCAGTAGTTTTTCTCTTAATTTTAAAGCCCATATTATTTTTGCCTAAATGAAAATTACAATGAATCAAGTTTAAAATTTGAGTATTCGCCCTGCCCGGCCTCTGGGTTTTTAAGGCCATGAAAAATTATGGCAGCAAGAAGCAAGCCTAAATTTCCCTTTAATAAACTAATTTGATTCGTGCAGAGCGGGCATGCAAAATGAAATCAGGCGGACAGGGACCTATTAAAAAAATCAAGAATTTTAAAATAAAAATTTCGGGGTGGGGGCAATTACACAAAAAATCTTTAAACTTTCAAACCCCTTGATAGATATTCATTGAAGAATTTTAAATCAAAAAAAGCATGTTAAGATTTGAAGAAATAGAAGAATTAAAAATTTCGGGGGGGGGGGGCAATTACACCTAAAAAAAAATTTAAACTTTTAAATCCCTTGATAGATATTCATTCAAGAATTTTAAATCCAAAAAAGGCATGTTAATATTTGAAGAGATAGAAGAATTAAAAATTTCGGGGGGGGGGGGCAATTACACAAAAAAAATTTAAACTTTTTAAATCCCTTGATAGATATTCATTCAAGAATTTTAAATCCAAAAAAGCATGTTTTTATTTGAAGAAATGGAAGAATTAAAAATTTCTAAAAAGTACTCACAAAGATGTTCTAAACCCTGCAAACTCTTGCACAGATAGATATTCATTC
>JAKCPI010024719.1:0-17151 GCA_023213315.1 Euborellia annulipes
AAATTTAACGAATTAGCTCTTAAAATTTATTTTTATTCACTTGTTTGTTGCTCGACAATTATACTTGTTGGTCTCGTATGATTTTTGTTGGAAATTTTAAAATGCTCTCCATTCATTTGAATTTTACGCTTATTTCGATTAATAAAATTATTTTACATGGCACAATTTAATTATTGCCAAACGGTTTTAACAATATTGGCTATAAATTCAGCAATATATAACTACAGTATATAATCTAATAAAAAAATGTATTTTATATATTTATGCAAGTGTAAAAGCAAAATACAATAAATTATAGGTTACTTTAAATACAATGAATGGAGAAAGAAAGCTAGGAGGGGTCAAATACCTATGTATATATAGAGAGAGAGAAAGTATTGGATTCATGTCCAAAATTCGATGTCGAGATTTTGACGGATATACACGTTTTGAGGTCCCCTGAATCCGAAAAGTGGTTTTCGCGAGATGGTCTGTCTGTGAACGAAATATCTCAAAAACGAAAAGAGCAATGAGGTGAAAATTTTATATTTAAGTTAGGTACACCCAAGAGACGGGCACACAGCTTTTAATCAAAATCGGCCAAAAAAGTACTAGTACTTTACTGATGTACTTTTTTTCAGTTTTTTTCGATTTCCTCAAAATTCGCTGCAACGATTTTGTTTAAAATTCAAAAATCAATTATTTTTTAGATGCTCTTTCAAATGTATATTCTCATTTTGCCATTGAAATCTTCTGAAGATCACTTTACTCGTGTACTTCATAGAAAGGAAAGGAGAAATGGTTGCCATGGTAACAAAATATAAATATTTTCCCATACTTATAAATTTCTTACATTCTTGAATTCTAATATATCGGCGGCAACTAAATATATGTCGACACGAAAAATCTGGTGTGTCAAGCACAGAACACAACTTTCGATTACCGAAGATAAGAGAAAGTTGTGTGCTGTTACAACAGATTTTTTAAGTTTGAAAATCAACAACTTGAAGATCTTTCATTGTAAAGCAGACATGTTATTCCATTGTAGGGTGTTTCTTAAAGTGTGAATATTCTTGGACCTTTCACGTTTTTCAAAAGTATGAAACCAGCATATAAAGTTACTTAAGTTTTGTTTAACCAAATACAAACAAGGAAACATGAACTTGAAATGTTTTTCCCGTGTACTCTTCACTTGTTTATTATATTAATATAATAAGTTTGAATAATAGATATGATATATAGATTAGAAATTGAATGAGGAGGGAGAAAGAATTTTTATAGTCTTTTATTTCAAGATTATTTATATTTCTGTCTTGAAATTGAAGATATTGAGATATAATTTTGTTATCTTTATGTCAAATTTATGATCCATTCGGGTCATCCCTAAATACAGGGTAAAAAAAACAACTCAATTTTATTATCCCATTTAATCTCATATAATTGTTTGTAATATTAATATCTATATACAGGGTGGCCCATTAGTACGAGATCGGTAAATTGTGGCTATATCGTTACACTTTATTAAAGTTTGGCCTCCCTGTAGTACAAGGGTGGGTACAAGGAGGGGGAAAGGGAGTAATTACCCCCCCCCCCCCAGATTTGAGAAAAAAATTTTTTTGGGAAAAAAATTGTATTTTTAATATAAAATTTTAAAAACTAATACTTAAAAATTTGATTTGTATATATATTCTTGTAAACAACTACAGAATGCACCTTTAAATTACCGATAATAAGAAAAAATTGTGTTGGTACTTAGGGCAGCCAAGTCGTTTAGGCGTTATTTGACGTTTTGTAAATATATAAAGTATACTTTAAAACATAGGACATTACATTTTATTACAATTGCATTATTTTATACAATATTTAATGCAATCAGTCGTCAGCTAATAAAAATTTCTGAAAAACAATTGTTTAAAATTATTTAAAAAATCTGCACGTCCATCTTGCAAACTTCAAAGTAAACCTTCGAGAATTGACGAAATTCTGCTTGAGCTGTTTCTTGAATATATTTCTATTTAAGGACCAAATAGGCTCGCTACCAACTAGACCAAGCCCGTAGGCAACTGCGGCAAAATTGCGAGTGTCCACTTTCTGCGGGCGGACCGGCTAGTCTTTTTAAAAATTTTATTTCCAAGATTGTACAGTAGTTATTAAGATGGAATCTCTAACATACTAGATATCACCCCTCTCCCCCATCTTATTTCCCCTGAGGTCTCTAAGAAAAACCCACTCTCAGATTTTAAATAACATCTGACGTGGCTTCAAAAAAAAAGGACCTATTTTTGCAACCGCCTCTTACCCTTTTTTAAGGGCGTAGGCGAAATAATTACATCTCGAGTGTGTGTGTGTGACTTTTGCTGATGACGTCAGTTGCGGCGTTTAATCGGAAGGAAATGTCTTTAACCGCGAACGATTTCCGTTGCATCCTCCTCTCTCCTTGATCGTCCTCCGTTCGGTTCGTTCGTCGTTGTGTAGTAGTCCCTTCCTTTTCTCTCCCTATGTGTTTCCCTTGTTTCCTGCATCCTCTCATCGCTTTTGCCCTTTGGCTCTCTCTCTCTCTCTCTCTCTCTCTTTCCCCTTCATTCTCTCTGAATGATTCAATTTAAAACACTCTCTGATGAGGCTCTATCAAATAATACAATTAGAATACTACGCAAGAATAAAAACCCTTATTCACCTCTTTTTTTTGTATGTAAACCCTTGAAATCATTATCCTTTTTTTTTTTAACTTTCGATTGAAAAGTTTTCAAAAAAAGTGAAATTTCAGTTAAAAAAAAAAATTAATATTTTTTATTTTAAGAAACAATTCGATTTTTTGAGACTTTACCGGAAAGAAAAACAGTAAAACGTTGAGTTGGTGTTTGTCCGTGGCGTGAAGTACAGAGATTGAGTTATCGCTTCTTGTGCTATGGGTAAGAGGCTCGCTTACCTCCCGGATTAATTTACAAAAAATAAAAAGTAAAATTTATTTTACTAATCCCATTTGAACAATCAAAGAATTTTAAATATGGTTAGACATCAGAAGGTGAAAAAAGACTAGCCGGGTTGCCCGCCTTAAACATGTCCAGCAATTTTTTTAGACAACTCAATTAAAATAAATATCTGGCTGATTACCTAAATTTATCTCCTGCTTCTCAAAAAATGATCATTGTTTTTATTAAATCGAATCCCAAAATTCCCAAATGGGAAGGCTCAAAAGATTCATGAAATGTCCCATAGGGGAAGAAAGCATTGGGTTCTATCTCTCTGAAAAATTAAAGTCAATTAATTTTATAAGAATTAAATCTTTCAAAATAGAATCTATTGACAAATTTTTCAAAATAATATAAATTTTCTTTTGAAAGATTTAATTTTATTATATATGTAAATGTTTATAATTTTTCTATTGAGTGATTTAATTCTAATTTTAACTGACTTTAATTTTTCAGAGAGATAGAACCCAATGCTTTCTTTCCCTATGGGACATTTCATGAATCTTTTGAGCCTTCCCATTTGGGAATTTTGGGATTCGAGAATTTTTAATAAAAACAATGATAATTTTTTGAGAAGTAGGAGATAATTTTTCGTAATCAGCCAGCGTTTGGGATTCGAAATTTCATTTCGAACAGAGCGGGACTGACGGACACATATATGGACCCTGTTATGCAATGGTGTGTCAAAGACCAAACATCGAGTTTTGAGAAAATCTACAATAAAGTTTTTTGTTTTCATTGGATTATATATAATTTTTGTTGTCAATTGTGCAAGTAACATTAAATATAAATTAGAGTTGGGAAGAATAAAACCAGCGTTGTCGAACACCTTTACACTTTTATTCAGGCAGACGTTTCGGTAACCATAACGGTTGCCATCTTCAGTGCCAATGAAAGTTTTTCAAGGTGTCCCTGTCATACATAATAATCCTATACTATATAAGATTATTATGTATGACAGGGACACCTTGAAAACTTTCATTGGCACTGAAGATGGCAACCGTTATGGTTACCGAAACGTCTGCCTGAATAAAAGTGTAAAGGTGTTCGACAACGCTGGTTTTATTCTTCCCAACTCTAATCTCACATACCCAGCATACAACTTAATTTAAATATAAATTTTTTAGGACATATTTCATAAAAAATATATTATTTGAAACAATATTCCGTGCTTAACTCAATTTTGAATTTTTTTGTCTTTGACTCACCATTGTATAACAGGGTCCATATATGATAATGTTCTTCTTTTGTTTAATTATAAATAAAAAATAAAGATTCAGTCAGCAGTGGGCGATGATGATATTGTTAAATAAGACATGAATCCCCCCCCCCCTCTGCCTAGTTAGTATATTCCCTTAAGCTAAGACCATATTTCACAGTTTGAATATTTTGCATATTTCCTGGTCGTTGAGAGGGCATCATCATCATCATCATCATCATCATCATGAATGGAGGTCTCTTTTTTTTGTGGTTTCAAGCCTCCGGGGCGTCCCCCCTTAATTGATATGTCTTGATTGGTTCGAGAGTTGGTCGTGCTCATCCAAGTCGTGTGTGCAATAGATCTCGTTATCCTGTTGTTTGCTCAGGGTCCAGGTAGGTGGGCGCCCCCCTCCTCTCACTCCCCCTTCCTAATATAATATAGTAATGTTTTTGGGTGGCTGAAAGTTATAAAAGCCAAGGCTCACTTGGCTTAACGACTTTGAAATTATATGGTTTGGAGAGTTGTTGAAGGCGAGGAGGGAAGTGGGGGGGGCGTTGCGTCTCTCTCACTCTCTGGGGGGACCATAAGGGGGGGGGACCGCCCTCAGGCTCTGTTTGTTTAATAGACACAACGAGACTATAATTTATTGAACAGAGAGAACGAACCAGAGTGGAGAATGCTGGCGCCACCCAAGACGAATACCGAATAAAACAGCCAATTATTAGTTTGGGGGGGGGGGGGCGAGAGTGAAAATATGTAGCTAAAGAGATAAAAAAATCATCCTTCCTAATAAAATTTTTTTGATTGATTTAATAATCAACTTAAAAAATATTCATTAAATTTGGCATGATAATGGGGGATAGTGTGTAAAATATTTTAAAGAATTTTTTATTATTTGAAATTTCTACCGGGATTATCGTTTATTTACCCGAGGTGCTTACGTGCACGAAGACACACACCTCAAGTACAATCGGCCATCTACCGGCACATGAAGTTACATTATTTCCTATCTATAACTCCTCCTCCTCCTCCTGCGTAAATTTCTAGCGCTTAAGAGCTAATAGTCCAAGAGCTGGTGACAAAAATGGACAAGATTTTTCTGAAGGCTGATATTTTCAGAATAGGTTGCATTTTAGTCCTGGAAAGATACTCTAGAGGCAGCACTTCCAGTACCGGGGCGGGAATAAGCCGGTAAAGTTTCGGCAAAATGGTTTTTCGCAAATATCTCGAAAACTATGCTGTTTTCTGCAAAAATTCATCCATTCAAAAATAATTGAAATTAAATTACAAACAAAAATGGGTTAGTACATAATCACGCTAAAGTGAACGGTTCGGAAGATATAGAGGGGTAAAATTTATAATTCATATGAAAGGAGACACTGAGATAGAGAAATTAAAAAAAAAATTTTAATCTCGTGTTTAGAGATGTGTTGATGTGTTTGTAATAAAATTACTTGTTAGAGTGAGAGAGAGAGAGAGAGAGGGGGGGGATTGGATTCTTAAACGTTGACCTTTAAACGCAAAGGTTGCTGTGAGAAGAGTGTCAGTGGAATTTTCATCACTCATTTTATTTATTTATTTATTTTCTAATCCATGAGAGCAAATTAATTACATCTCCAACGAATAAAATGACATATCGTTTATTTATTTTTCAATCTTCAAAATCAATGAATTTTTTTTTTTTTTTTGCACACGAAATACTTTAGAATATTTAAGATTGTTCGGACATACTCTACCACTGTGCTACGGCTCAGGGACTGTTCAAGAGTTCGAAACTCTTATCATCTGGTTATGTAAAATTGTGATTAGTTATCAACACCAAATTTCAACAATTTTGATTGGCCTAAATTTCAATCTCCTTAAGTGGCTACGGGAGCGAAGGTGTTACGCATGTCTTTCCCGCTAAGATGGCGTTGTGTGTCATTAAAAGTATGCCCAAAAAATCAAGTAATTCAAAAATTTGCCAAAAGATGTCAGAATGGTAGCTAATAATATTTAATGCATTTGGTTGATTTTCATTGATCTTTTAACAATAAATACTTTATAAATGTTATTATATATTATGTATCTTTTATAAAAGCATAAAAATATATAAATATAGACCAAAAGGGGATCAACTGTTAGACTAGCCTGCCATCTATTGAAAGAATGCTGAACTAATTTGACAGTTGGTTTTTAAATAAATCATCTAAGCTTATTTTAAAAATATCTTAATTAATATGTGATTAATAATAACAATAAATTCATTTTTAAATTAAAAAAAAATTAAAGATTATTGGGACATATTGTTTTTTTGTATTTGCTTGATAACAAAAATTAATTACGATAATTTTTTAATAAGTCATTAAAAAAATTATAGCTCGATGTCCCAATAATCTCTTATGAATTTAAGGTTGTTCGGATAGTACATCGTAAGTCATAATAGAATCTAAATTTTTTTTTAAATAAAATTAAAAATTTGAATGCCAAAATTCCTTATTATAATTTAGTCGTGACCTATCATAGTTTATAATTGGATTAAGTTAATAATTTAATTACCAAAAATAATAAATGAATGACTTTCGACTTGAGCAGTATTTCACGTAATATAGAACTGGCAACATTGCATTCATCAACTATCTATTTTAAATCTTAAACGCCTTAAATTCTATTTTATTTAATATATTACAATGTTTAATGCAAATCAGTTTAAACACAATGGACGATTTGCGAGAAAAAATATTGTAAAATTGAAAAAAAAAATGTATCTGACATAGAGATAAGACACTTATGTTATGCGACGTTGCCAGGCTGGTCTGACTCTCGAGAATTCATTATTTTTAAATATTAGCGACTGTCATTTTGGAGAATTTTTTGACTTTCTTGTTAAAATATCTTTAAAAGCGGTCGGCAGAAACTTTTGATTTTATTTTTAACATATTCCTCGGAAGTGAATTAATAAAATGTAAGTTTTTTGTTTTTGTATCTATTGCAGAGGTGGCTATATAATTCGATATGTGTGCGTTTCGTCGTTATTCCCCATAGGCTACATGTTAAATTTCAATTTTTTAAAAATTAATTACACGATAACCCTGTGTCAGATCTGCTTCAAAATTTTATTTTATACGTATGTGATAGTGATTAATAACATATTAAAAAATTAGCTTTTAATCAAGGAAAGTGCTTTAATGTCCGAACAACCTTAATTCATTTAAAAAAAAACCGAATTGAAAAATTCCTTATAATAGTCTAGATTTTTTTAAAGTTCGTTTTGACATCGCTCCTGAACCCCCTTAAGAAATCTAAGCATTAGTGATGAATTGACCTATGATAAATTGGGTGTCTACTATAATCCCAAAACGAAATTTAGAGTTATTCCCTTACATAAAGAAATAATGAAATAGAGTAGAAGGGACGGGTAAATAAATAGAGACAGTTAATTTTCCAGACAAAAGAACCCTTAATGCAATTAATGAATTAATTAATTTAATTAAGATGGCTGTCGAAAGAGGGAGTCCCTTTGATGACGCAAACACACACACACACACACTAACATCAATATCAATTAAAAAAACTATTGTCTGGATTTTAATAAAATAGAAGTTGGAAGGAGATTTGAAGTCCAAGTGTCAGACCCTCCAAGGTTGATCGGACAGTACCCCGTAAGTTATAATAGAATCTATAATTTAGGAGAGGACGGAACCCTGGAATATGGAATACACAAATGAAAAGAATATATAAAAAATCTGGTGTGACTGGCGCACAGCACACAACTTTCTCTTACCTTCGGTAATCGAAAGTTGTGTACTGTGCTTGTCACACCAGATTTTTTGTGTCGACATGTATTTAGTTTCCGACAGTAGGGTACAATTGAATTCAAGATGTAAAATTTATAAGTATGGGAAAATATTTATATTTTGATACCATGGCAACCATTTCTCCTATCTTTTCTATGAAATACAAGAGTAAAGTGGTCTTCAGAAGATTTCAATCGCAAAATGAGAATATACATTTTAAAGAGCATCTAAAAAATAATTGATTTTTGAATTTTAAAAAAAATCGTTGGAGCAAATTTTGAGAAAATCGAAAAAAACTGAAAAAGTACATCAGTAAAGTACTAGTAATCTTTGGCCGATTTTGATTAAAAGCTTATTTTTCCGGTCCAGGAGGGTGTTTAACTTAAATATAAAATTTCAGCCTCATAGCTCAATTCCTTCATGCTTAAAATTGAACACAGACACACCCACCCACACACACACCCACCCACACACACACACACACCCACCCACACACACACAGACAGACCATGTCGCGAAAACCACTTTTTTGGATTCAGGGGACCTCAAAACGTGAAGATCCATCAAAATCTCGACATCGAATTTTTGACATGAATCCAATACTTTCTCTCTATATATATATTACATATATACATAGGTAAGAGAAAGTAATATTTCTCTATACATTTCCTATGCGGGAAATCGTAACTTTAAGAATTAATAACTAACAAAGGAGCTCAATGAGGAAAGGCAGCCAGCATAAATAAAAACTTTTATATTATTTCATCGACGTTTCGGAAGCGCGTCGCTCCCATCTTCAGAACCTATGGCCATCAAATATTTTATTATTAATCAAGAGTCGCGGGAGCGACTCGTCGCCGAGCATGTGAAAAGCAAAAGAAAGCAAAGAAACTCTTAATACTACCATTTAGTTGACATTCCAATAGATGCCAATGGCCCATTGCATTTAGATGGACGAGTCGTCCCTAGACTATATTATCAAGAATGATTTTAAATCCTTAATAAAAGATAGGGACGTGAAAAAATTTTTTTGAGAAACTTTTTCTCTTTCTGGGCGAATATCTCAAAAAGGTTTTAAGATATCGGAGCCAAATTTTTTTTATATTAAACTAGAATAAATAAGGATTATTTTGAGCACGAATTCAAAAAAAAATTCCAGTCCCAAAAAGAATGGCAGAGGCTCAAAGTTGAGATTTTGCCGATTTCGGAAGGTCAAAAGTTAGTCTCTTATTTTTCCTTTTTTTTTTTCTTTTTTTTCTTTTTTTTTCCTTTTTTTCATTCTTTTCTTCAATTTTCAAATTTTTAGACAAAGCTACAGGTTTCCCTGCTGGACCGATTTGGATGAAATTTAAAATACAAATAGATACTATCAAAAACCCGATACCTTTGATATAAAATTTCATTTTGGATCAAAAGTGACTTTTTGAGAGGTATTCAAAATTTCAAATTTGTCCTATCTTTAACATGGCGAAAAGACAATTTTGACTATTTTGCTCCCTGATGACGTCATCTAGGAACATATCTATTAATATTAGTAATTTTCATCCCTAATGGAATAACAATTTTTAGGATAAATCCATTCAGATAGAAATACAATAGATTAACGTGATAAGAAGAAGTGCTACCAACATAACAAAAATAAAAATCCTAAAATTTTATAAAATTTAGGGAAATCCTATGTTTATCATTTCGAATGGATACCAAACGATGTATTTACATCTTACCAACATAACAAAAATTAAAATCCTAAAATTTTATAAAATTTGGTGAAATCCTATGTTTATCGTTTTGAATGGATACCAAACGATGTATTTACATCCTACCAACATAACAAAAATAAAAATCCTAAAATTTTATAAAATTTGGTGAAATCCTATGTTTATCGTTTCGAATGGATACCAAACGAAGTATTTACATTCCACCAACATAACAAAAATAAAAAACCTAAAATTTTATAAAATTTGGTGAAATCCTATGTTTATCGTTTCGAATGGATGCCAAACGATGTATTTACATTCTACCAACATAACAAAAATAAAAATCCTAAAATTTTATAAAATTTGGTGAAATCCTATGTTTATCGTTTCGAATGGATACCAAACGAAGTATTTACATCTTACCAACATAATAAAAATAAAAAACCTAAAATTTTATAAAATTTGGTGAAATCCTATGTTTATCGTTTCGAATGGATGCCAAACGATGTATTTACATTCCACCAACATAACAAAAATAAAAATCCTAAAATTTTATAAAATTTGGTGATATCCTATGTTTATCGTTTTGGATGGATACCAAACGATGTATTTACATCCTACCAACATAATAAAAATAAAAATCCTAAAATTTTATAAAATTTGGTGAAATCCTATGTTTATCGTTTCGAATGAATACCAAACGAAGTATTTACATTCCACCAACATAACAAAAATAAAAAACCTAAAATTTTATAAAATTTGGTGAAATCCTATGTTTATCGTTTTGAATGGATACCAAACGATGTATTTACATCCTAGCAACATAACAAAAATAAAAATCCTAAAATTTTATAAAATTTAGGGGAAATCCTATGTTTATCGTTTCGAATGGATACCAAACGAAGTATTTACATTCCACCAACATAACAAAAATAAAAAACCTAAAATTTTATAAAATTTGGTGAAATCCTATGTTTATCGTTTTGAATGGATACCAAACGATGTATTTATTTTTTACTGTTTGGAATGCATATTAAAAGATCTATTCATGGGATAACTTAATATTTAATAAGCAAAAATTATTAAATAAAATTTAAATGTAATATTTCACAAAAAGAAGTCAAATCTCAGCCAAAAACATCGGAGATGCAAAAAGGGGCGCCTCGCATTATTTTTGCCCAGCGTCGAGGTGAAATCAAAAAAATGCGCCTCGCTTTTCTGATTTATATAAAAGCGAGGATATATGAAACAAATAAAATTTTGTAGGGGTTTTATTTAAGTGAAAATATTTCCTCGCTTTTATATAAATCAGAAAAGCGAGGCACTTGATTTCACCTCGACGCTGGGCAAAAATATGCGAGGCGCCCTTATCTCCGATGTTTTTGGCTGAGATAGAGTATTAGAAAAAATATACACAAAATATAGTTATAAAATCTTACGAAATAATTGTCGTAATTGAGATGGAAAACATTATAATGCATACACAACAAATATACACAAAATTGTTGTTCATATTATTTAACAAATTTTTTTTTTACGATTGTTAAAATTTTTTTAATATTTGTGAATATTTAGTTGTGTATGCATTATAATGTTTTCCATCTCTATTACGACAATTATTTCGTAAGATTTTATAACTATATTTTGTATATTTTTTAAAAATATTTGATGGCCATAGGTCCTGAAGATGGAAGCGACGCGCTCCCGAAACGTCGATGAAATAATATAAAAGTTTTTATTTATGCTGGCTGCCTTTCCTCATTGAGCTCCTTAGTTAATCATCACCACAGCCATTTATATTCTTCATTGAAAAATTAATAACTCAAAAAGTTATAGAAATTTCGGGATGAAAATAATTTTCCTATAATCCCGAGCAGATCCTCTTTATGGATATAAAATTTCATTTCAAAATTCCAACGAGAAATTGCCTAAATAGAGCGTGACAGACAGACCGACAGAAGCGAATTATATACATACACTGTAAAAAAAAAATCTTAATTTTAGTGTGTTTTGGAATACTAAATTTACAAATTTCCCTTGTAAATGATATCTACTATGCATTTATCTACTAAATTTACAAATGTTTACAACAAAAAAAAAACATTTTAAAATTACAATTTTCTTCGAAAAATAGAGTATGTATTGTAATTTTACAAACATTGTATAGTATTTTTCGTTAAAAATTGTATTTTTTCTCGAAAGCAGTTTAGGAATTCTAAAATTACCACACATTTACACTCTAATTTTCAAATGTCATTCTAAAATTACAATACATTTTCATTCTAATTTTCAAACGACTTTACAATACATTTGTAAATGGTTTTCGCAAAGATTTACTAAATTTAGTGTTTTTGTGTAGGAAATATGCTTCCTAAACAATTGTAAAATTAAAAAAAATTTTTATACTGTAGATTTTCATGGGCGTAACTAGGGACCCAGAAGTCCCAAGAAAAATTGAGTTAATATGGGGCTCCAGGCTTATGGCCCCATGCCCCCCCCCCCCTAGTTACGCCCATAACAAGTGTACAATTCTTGAACCCCCCCTATAGTTATTGAACCACAAGCCCTCTTAAAATATAATCTCATTATAATGCCAAAATAAATTGACAAAGCTGTCTGAATAAATTCTCTTTTTACCACGTGACCTATAATCTTGAAAGTGCTTTGTGTAATTCAGCTGCCACCCTTTTTTTTTAAATTATATTATAATATAACAAATGAATGCCAAAAAATACCCATAATCTTTTTTTAATAGTCTAGATAAAAACCCTAATTTTCTTTAAGTTACCCCAGGCACACACACACACACAATTCTTATATTTTATCAGGAAATTCTCCTTCCTGAATTTTTTTTTTTTTTTTAATTGCAAATAGAAAATACATTTATTTATTTAAACCTTAGATTATCATCACATTCACATGTTTGTTTAATGATTCAATCAAGTTTTTTTTTAGGACTTGCGCATGCGCGCACGTTTTTCATCAACTATAATTTTCCAATGATCGTGTGTGTTGGAGAGAGAGAGAGAGAGAGAGAAAGGACCACGAAAGGACGATGTTGTCTCTATCTCTTTCTTTCAGCAGGTGGCGCCAATCGTTCTTTCTCTTTCACTCTAATTGGCTTCTCTCTCTTTCTCTCTCTCTCTCTCTCTGAGCACTAAGTAGCGTCCGTTTGTTTGCCCTTTGGGCCTTTCTTCTTGGCTTGCTTGTTAAAATCATCATCTCTTTGGGTTTCTCTTGTCGAGTTCGGGCGCCAAAAATTGCCTCAGGCAACGAGAAATTCATTCATTCATAATCAAAATAGATAGTTAAAAAAAAAATAAATAAATTCCCACCTTCTTAAAAAAAAAAAATTTTTAGTCACCAAATTGTAATTGGATTTTTTTTTTCTAGAGCAAATAAAAGTCATACACAACTGAAAAGAATATATAAATATTTCTCTATACATTTCCTATGGGGGGATTATCCGAATCTCAGTCATCTTGATTCTCAATAATCGAGAAGAGTTCAAGATGACTGTGATTCGGATAATCAATGGGGTAAGGAGTAGAAATAGCCAAAACTGGAGCTTGTGATTGACCGAGGGTCTCATAATAAGAAAGATTTTAAATATTTTTAAATATTAAAGATTATAAATATTTCCCCATATATGGACGATGTTATGCATAAAGGAACCAAGCGCCATTATGATCGAAATAGAGATAATATTTTTATCTTGTAAGGAAAAAGAAGATTTACTTTTTCATTTAAATCACAACATTATTACTCAGTGCACTTATTTTTTGTATAAATCAAGAAAAAAGTCATTACCAATGGGTTTGTTTACAATTGTGCAAATAAAATGCACTTTATCTCAGATTTAGGTTAATGTCGCTTGGTTCCTTTTTGCCCATTGATAAATCTTGAATTCTAGTCAGATACTAAATATATGTTGACACAAAAAATCAGGTGTGATAAGCACAGAACACAACTTGCAATTTCAGAAGGTAGGAGAAAGTGCGTCCAGTCCGTCACCCGTTTTTTTTTTTTTTTAAGTAAAGAATTTTTTTGTAGTGACATTTTAAATCCCCTCTTGTGGACTAAAATCTTTTTTTGTTTGATGTCCTCGTGACGTCATCGCAAGACGCTAATCCGCTACTTAAGCGACGAGCGAATTGAATTGAATTTAACTACTTTGATGATGAAATAAATAAACACATAAAAAGGCGCAATCTACATAATAAAAAAAAAAAAAAAATTATTAAACATGACCTTTTTGTCCAAATAATTCTTTATCTTGGGTTAATTAATTAGAGCTATATATTATGTGATAGAGAGTGATAAGAAGACGTTAAAATCAAAGTTCATCATTTATCATTTAACAAAAAATAAACAATCAAAGAATCAATTTATTCCTGATCTTTGTTACTAAGTGCGTTCGGTAATGCACCCTATAAGTTAACAGTACAGTATTTATATTTTACTTTCTCTTACCTCTATATATATTAATATATAGAGAGAAAGTATTGGATTCATGTCAAAAGTTAGATGTCAAGATTTTGATGGATATATACGTTTTGAGGTCCCCTGAATCCAAAAAAGTGGTTTTATTCAACATGGTCTGTCTGTCCGTCTGTCAGCCTGTCTGTCACTCTCTGTTTGACCAACTTCCCGATGGAATTTTGAAACGTAATTTTGCAGTCTTATAAAGGACGTAATGGAGAGTCCATGGATACCTAGGGTTCTGAAATTCCTATAACTTTTTGAGTTATTAATTCCTAAATTTCCAATAGGATTTGGACCAGTAGGTTCAATCAAAAGTCAAAAAGTTTTCTAAAACAAAACTTTATTTGACTCCAGACAATGTTTCGTCCACTTGCTGTAAGACTTCTTCAGTGGTTGGAGTCATAGAGAGTCATATAGTATAAAATTATCAAACAGTAGGGCTTTAACAATATATACATAGATTTCACTTTTCTAACTTCTTGCTAAGACTGTTTGATAATTTTATACTATATGGCTCTCTATGACTCCAACCACTGAAGAAGTTCTACAGCAAGTGGACGAAACATTGTCTGGGGTCAAATAAAGTTTTGTTTTAAAAAACTTTTTGACTTTTGATTGAGCTTATTAGTCCGAATCCTATTGGAAATTGTAAAGAAGGTTCCTGAGCTTCATCAAAATCAAAATTAATTCCTAAAGTTACGATTTCTCCCATAGGAGATACAGAGAAATATTTATTTATTCTTTGCATTTATATATTCCATGAATGTAAACAAATCCTCAAGCAGGCACTGGCTTGGAATACGTAGGCCTAATAATAATTTCTTTTCATAATAAAAAAAGACGAGCCCTCGGGGCTTGGTGTAGGGAGTTAGCGTGCTAACCTCGTATAACAAACGTCGCGGGTTCGGACCCAGGCAGTCCGATGATTTTATTTGGTTACCAAATGGCTTAAATAAATGCCTGGACCCCCAATATATATAATTATTAATACAACGGTTATCGTAAAAAGTCTTATATGGCCTAAGTTGCCGAAAAACTGTGTGAATGGAAAAAAAGTGTGAGTGTTCAGAAAAAAAAAAAAAAAAAGGCGAGGGTTGGCCGCAGGCGGGCCCGAGCCAGCTAGTGGGGGGCGGCTAGTTGTTTATTAAAATGATATGGATTTGTGTTAAATTTTCTTAGAATATTATATGTTTAATAAATTACACTATCATTAAGATAGGTTAGAATATGTCTTCTTCAGGAGAAACAAAATGTCACGCTATTTTTGCCGCGCAGTGTATAATATTTCGTTTTTTAGCTTGTAAATTATAGAGAAGAATGATGGGAGTAGTTGCCTGCCCTCTTCAGAGGGGTTGACGACAACGACGATGATGATGATGATGACGACGACGTCCCCTCCTTTCTTTTCATGGGGTAAAAAAAAAAAATCAATATTGGATAAAGAAGGCGATTGAGGGGATTGAGGGCTGATTGAAGGGGATTTAAGAGAGAGAGAGAGAGAGAGAGGGGAGCCAAGCCGATCAGAGCAAATCATTCTGATCTGATCGCCCTTCTCCCACCCCCATTCATTATAATCCCTTGCTCTCTGAACCAGCACGGACATCAATTTTTAATTTCTGTAAAAAAAAAAAGTGCCACTTGAGGTGGTGGAGGATATGTTTTTGTGATTTGTATTGAGAGTTTTAAATTATAAACCAAATTTTGTATTAATTATAAAATATTCGACTACTTATTCTGCATTCTGTACTGTGCATTTGCTCCGATTCAATGAAATGTACCGTACTGTCGGAAACTAAATATATGTTGACACAAAAAATCTGGTGTGGCAAGCACAGAACACAGTTTTCGATTACCGAAGGTGTGCGACAGTCACACCAGATTTTTATTTATTTGTTCATTTAAAATATTAAAAATGAATTACGTATTCAATTTATTTTTATTTCAAAAAAAAAATTATCTTTCTCTTTTATGTTATTTTCATTATTGAAATTAAAAATAGATCCAACAATCAAACCCGTTTCTTTCAATTGTGTGTAACACTTGGACTTCCGGGAGAGTTCGGCTTTGTTCGGTTGTAAGACGAAGACGACGACGACTGCGGCGGCGGCGGCAGCGCTGTCGTCGCCGCCTCAGTAAGCCTCAAGCTTGTGATCTAGTTACATCTATTTATTCTTATCTCATTAAATGATGCTTCCTTCCTCAACAATCCACGATACCGACACATCACCTGAGTGCTCCATGCCTGCTGCTCCTTTCTTTTCATCCTCGATATCACCAGGTAAACCCACGTTTTGATTAATTAAACAGAAATAACAAAAAGGGATTGTTGGTTGATCCAAGTGGCGTTTCCCTCGCTTGGCTTGGGACAGGCCGAGACAAAAAGAAGTGAACTCTTCTTTAATTTTTTGTATCTAATTTGTATTTTAAATTATTTTTATGAAATATAGAATAAATATAGAATCAATCCTTTATTGATTCTTTTTTTTGCTTAATTTATAAAATATAAAATTAATATAAAATGGAAAGAATTTATATTTTAGACTGCATCTCTTGGTTTTACTGTTAGAAATGTAAAAGATATTATGAAATACTCGAAACTAATTTGGTATCGATTCTTTTTCTTCTGATACGATATCAAGTACAAGTATCGATACTTTTATTCGATACCATATTCCTACTCGTCTTTA
Organism: Euborellia annulipes; assembly: GCA_023213315.1. Classification (NCBI taxonomy): domain Eukaryota; kingdom Metazoa; phylum Arthropoda; class Insecta; order Dermaptera; family Anisolabididae; genus Euborellia; species Euborellia annulipes. Next base: position 16,798 of record JAKCPI010024719.1, read on the forward strand.
AAAAAACTTCAAGTACTAGTACTTTACTGATATAGTTTTTTTCAATTTTTCAAAAAAACAAAAAAAAAAAAAAAAAAAAAAACACTTAACTTAAAATTAAAGAGAAATATTATATATAGTGGGAAACATATTATCAATAAAATATTAAATACTTAGCCGCGACGCCCGCCTTTGGCCTTTAAACGATACTCGTATGTTTTAATATATCTATTGCGGGTCCAGGCATTGTTATTTAAGCTCTAATTGGTATCCAAATGTCTTAAATAAAATCATCGGATTGCCTGCGGTCCGAACCCCCGACCCTTGGTATAGAAGGCAGGCGCGCTACCAACTACACCAAGCCCGAGGGCTCGC
>JAKCPI010024720.1:0-13468 GCA_023213315.1 Euborellia annulipes
TATCTTTCCTATTAAATACAAGAGTAAAGTGTGCTTCAAACAATTTTGAGGGCAAAATGAGAATATACATTTTAAAGAGAATCTAAAAAATAATTGATTTTTGAATTTTAAACAAAATCGTTCAAGCGAATTTTGAGAAAATCGAAAAAAACTGAAAAAGTACATCAGTAAAGTACTAGTTCTCTTTGGTCGATTTTGTTCAAAAGCTTCGTGTCATGTCCCATGGGGGTGCCTAACTTAAATATAAAATTTCAACTTCCTAATTCTTTTCGTTCTTGAGATATTTTGTTCACAGACAGACCATGTCTCGAAAACCACTTTTTTGGATACAAGAGATCTCAAAACGTGTATATCAATCAAAATCTCGACATCGAATTTTTGACATAAATTCAATACTTTCTCTCTATATATATTAACATATATATATATATATATATATATATATATATATAGGTAAGATAAAGTAAAAAATTTAACGAATTAGCTCAACATTTATTTTTATTCCCTTGTTTGTTGATCGACAATTATACATGTTGGTCTCGTATGATTTTTGTTAGAAATTTTAAAAAGCTCTATTCATTTGAATTTTACGCTTTTATTTCGATTAATAAAATTATTTTACATGGCCAATTTAATTACCAAACGACTTACTATATTGGCTATAAATTGCAATATATAACTACAGTATATAATCTAATAAAAATGTATTTTATATATTTATGCAAGTGTAAAAGTAAAATACAATAAATTATAGGTTACTTTAAATACAATGAATGGAGAAAGAAAGCTAGGAGGGGTCAAATACCTATGTATATATATATAGAGAGAGAAAGTATTGGATTCATGTCCAAAATTCGATGTCGTGATTTTGACGGATATACACGTTTTGAGGTCCCCTGAATCCGAAAAAGTGGTTTTCGCGAGATGGTCTGTCTGTGAACGAAATATCTCAAAAACGAAAAGAGCAATGAGGTGAAAATTTTATATTTAAGTTAGGTACACCCAAGAGACGGGACACACAGCTTTTAATCAAAATCGGCCAAAAAGTACTAGTACTTTACTGATGTACTTTTTCAGTTTTTTTTCGATTTTCTCAAAATTCGCTGCAACGATTTTGTTTAAAATTCATAAATCAATTATTTTTTAGATGCTCTTTCAAATGTATATTCTCATTTTGCCATTGAAATCTTCTGAAGATCACTTTACTCTTGTACTTCATAGAAAGGAAAGGAGAAATGGTTGCCATGGTAACAAAATATAAATATTTTCCCATACTTATAAATTTTACATCTTGAATTCTAATATATCGGCGGAAATTAAATATATGTCGACACGAAAAATCTGGTGTGTCAAGCACAGAACACAACTTTCGATTACCGAAGATAAGAGAAAGTTGTGTGCTGTTACAACAGATTTTTTAAGTTTGAAAATCAACAACTTGAAGATCTTTCATTGTAAAGCAGACATGTTATTCCATTGTAGGGTGTTTCTTAAAGTGTGAATATTCTTGGACCTTTCACGTTTTTCAAAAGTATGAAACCAGCATATAAAGTTACTTAAGTTTTGCTTAACCAAATACAAACAAGGAAAAATGAACTTGAAATGTTTGTCCCGTGTACTCTTCACTTGTTTATTATATTAATAGTAAGTTTGAATAATAGATATGATATATAGATTAGAAATTGAATGAGGAGGGAGAAAGAATTTTTATAGTCTTTTATTTCAAGATTATTTCTGTCTTGAAATTGAAGATATTGAGATATAATTTTGATATCTTTATGTCAAATTTATGATCCATTCGGGTCATCCCTAAATACGGGGTAAAAAAAAACAACTCAATTTTATTATCCCATTTAATCTCATATAATTGTTTGTAATATTAATATCTATATACAGGGTGGCCCATTAGTACGGGATCGTTAAATTGTGGCTATATCGTTACACTTTATTAAAGTTTGGCCTCCCTGTAGTACAAGGGCGGATACAAGGAGGGGGAAATGGAGTAATTACCCCCCCCCCCAGATTTGAGGAAAAAAAATTTTTTTGGGAAAAAAATTGTATTTTTAATATAAAATTTTAAAAACTAATACTTAAAAATTTGATTTGTATATATATTCTGGTAAACAACTACAGAATGCACCTTTAAATTACCGATAATAAGAAAAAATTGTGTTGGTACTTAGGGCAGCCAAGTCGTTTAGGCGTTATTTGACGTTTTGTAAATATATAAAGTATACTTTAAAACATAGGACATTATATTTTATTACAATTGCATTATTTTATACAATATTTAATGCAATCAGTCGTCAGCTAATAAAAATTTCTGAAAAACAATTGTTTAAAATTATTTTTAAAAAATCTGCACGTCCATCTTGCAAACTTCAAAGTAAACCTTCGAGAATTGACGAAATTCTGCTTGAGCTGTTTCTTGAATATATTTCTATTTAAGCCATTTGGTATCCAAATAGGCTCGCTACCAACTAGACCAAGCCCGTAGGCAACTGCGGCAAAATTGCGAGTGTCCGCTTTTGGCGGGCGGACCGGCTAGTCTTTTTAAAAATTTTATTTCCAAGATTGTACAGTAGTTATTAAGATGGAATCTCTAACATACTAGATATCACCCCTCTCCCCCCATCTTATTTCCCCTGAGGTCTCTAAGAAAAACCCACTCTCAGATTTTAAATAACATCTGACGTGGCCTCAAAAAAAGGACCTATTTTTGCAACCGCCTCTTACCCTTTTTTTTTGAAGGGCGTAGGCGAAATAATTACATCTCGATGTGTGTGTGTGTGTGTGTGACTTTTGCTGATGACGTCAGTTGCGGCGTTTAATCGGAAGGAAATGTCTTTAACCGCGAACGATTTCCGTTGCATCCTCCTCACTCTCCTTGATCGTCCTCCGTTCGTTCGTTCGTCGTTGTGTAGTAGTCCCTTCCTTTTCTCTCCCTATGTGTTTCCCTTGTTTCCTGCATCCTCTCATCGCTTTGCCCTTTGGCTCTCTCTCTCTCTCTCTTTCCCTTCATTCTCTCTGAATGATTCAATTTAAAACACTCTCTGATGAGGCTCTATCAAATAATACAATTAGAATACTACGCAAGAATAAAAACCCTTATTCACCTCTTTTTTTTGTATGTAAACCCTTGAAATCATTATCCTTTTTTTTTTTTTAACTTTCGATTGAAAAGTTTTCAAAAAAAGTGAAATTTCAGTTAAAAAAAAAAAATTAATATTTTTTATTTTAAGAAACAGTTCGATTTTTTGAGACTTTACCGGAAAGAAAAACAGTAAAACGTTGAGTTGGTGTTTGTCCGTGGCCTGAAGAACAGAGATTGAGTTGTGCTTCTTGTGCTATGGGTAAGAGGCTCGCTTACCTCCCGGATTAATTTACAAAAAATAAAAAGTAAAATTTATTTTACTAATCCCATTTGAACAATCAAAGAATTTTAAATATGGTTAGACATCAGAAGGTGAAAAAAAAGACTAGCCGCGTTGCCCGCCTTAAACATGTCCAGCAATTTTTTTAGACAACTCAATTAAAATAAATATCTGGCTGATTACCTAAATTTATCTCCTGCTTCTCAAAAAATGATCATTGTTTTTATTAAATCGAATCCCAAAATGGGAAGGCTCAAAAGATTCATGAAATGTCCCATAGGGAAAGCATTGGGTTCTATCTCTCTGAAAAATTAAAGTCAATTAAATTTATAAGAATTAAATCTTTCAAAATAGAATCTATTGACAAATTTTTCAAAATTATAAAAATTTTGTTTTGAAATATTTAATTTTATTATATATGTAAATGTTTATAATTTTTCTATTGAGTGATTTAATTCTAATTTTAACTGACTTTAATTTTTCAGAGAGATAGAACCCAATGATTTCTTTCCCTATGGGACATTTCATGAATCTTTTGAGCCTTCCCATTTAGGAATTTTGGGATTCGAGAATTTTTAATAAAAACAATGATAATTTTTTGAGAAGCAGGAGATAATTTTTCGTAATCAGCCAGCGTTTGGGATTCGAAATTTCATTTCGAACAGAGCGGGACTGACGGACACATATATATGGACCCTGTTATGCAATGGTGTGTCAAAGACCAAACATCGAGTTTTGAGAAAATCAACAATAAAGTTTTTTGTTTTCATTGGATTATATATAATTTTTGTTGTCAATTGTGCAAGTAACATTAAATATAAATTAGAGTTGGGAAGAATAAAACCAGCGTTGTCGAACACCTTTACACTTTTATTCAGGCAGACGTTTCGGTAACCATAACGGTTGCCATCTTCAGTGCCAATGAAAGTTTTCAAGGTGTCCCTGTCATACATAATAATCCTATACTATATAAGATTATTATGTATGACAGGGACACCTTGAAAAACTTTCATTGGCACTGAAGATGGCAACCGTTATGGTTACCGAAACGTCTGCCTGAATAAAAGTGTAAAGGTGTTCGACAACGCTGGTTTTATTCTTCCCAACTCTAATCTCACATACCCAGCATACAACTTAATTTAAATATAAATTTTTTAGGACATATTTCATAAAAAATATATTATTTGAAACAATATTCCGTGCTTAACTCAATTTTGAATTTTTTGGTCTTTGACTCACCATTGTATAACAGGGTCCATATATGATAATGTTCTTCTTTTGTTTAATTATAAATAAAAAATAAAGATACAGTCAGCAGTGGGCGATGATGATATTGTTAAATAAGACATGAATCCCCCCCCCCCCTGCCTAGTTAGTATATTCCCTTAAGCTAAGACCATATTTCACAGTTTGAATATTTTGCATATTTCCTGGTCGTTGAGAGGGCATCATCATCATCATCATCATCATCATGAATGGAGGTCTCTTTTTTTTGTGGTTTCAAGCCTCCGGGGCGTCCCCCCCTTAATTGATATGTCTTGATTGGTTCGAGAGTTGGTCGTGCTCATCCAAGTCGTGTGTGCAATAGATCTCGTTATCCTGTTGTTTGCTCAGGGTCCAGGTAGGTGGGCGCCCCCCTCCTCTCACTCCCCTTCCTAATATAATATAGTAATGTTTTTGGGTGGCTGAAAGTTATAAAAGCCAAGGCTCACTTGGCTTAACGACTTTGAAATTATATGGTTTGGAGAGTTGTTGAAGGCGAGGAGGGAAGTGGGGGGCGTTGCGTTCTCTCACTCTCTGGGGGGACCATAGAGGGGGGGGGGACCGCCCTCAGGCTCTGTTTGTTTAATAGACACAACGAGACTATAATTTATTGAACAGAGAGAACGAACCAGAGTGGAGAATGCTGGCGCCACCCAAGACGAATACCGAATAAAACAGCCAATTATTAGTTTGGGGGGGGGGGGGGGCGAGAGTGAAAATATGTAGTTGAAGAGATAAAAAAAATCATCCTTCCTAATAAAACTTTTTTGATTGATTTAATAATCAACTTAAAAAATATTCATTAAATTTGGCATGATAATGGGAGATAGTGTGTAAAATATTTTAAAGAATTTTTTATTATTTGAAATTTCTACCGGGATTATCGTTTATTTACCCGAGGTGCTTACGTGCACGAAGACACACACCTCAAGTACAATCGGCCATCTACCGGCACATGAAGTTACATTATTTCCTATCTCTAACTCCTCCTCCTCCACCTGCATAAATTTCTAGCGCTTAAGAGCTAATAGTCCAAGAGCTGGTGACAAAAATGGGCAAGATTTTTCTGAAGGCTGATATTTTCAGAATAGGTTCCATTTTAGTCCTGGAAAGATACTCTAGAGGCAGCACTTCCAGTACCGGGGCGGGAATAAGCCGGTAAAGTTTCGGCAAAATGGTTTTTCGCAAATATCTCGAAAACTATGCGGTTTTCTGCAAAAATTCATCTATTCAAAAATAATTGAAATTAAATTACAAACAAAAATGGGTTAGTACATGATCACGCTAAAGTGAACGGTTCGGAAGATATAGAGGGGTAAAATTTATAATTCATATGAAAGGAGACACTGAGATAGAGAAATAAAAAAAAAATTTTAATCTCGTGTTTAGAGATGTGTTGATGTGTTTGTAATAAAATTACTTGTTAGAGTGAGAGAGAGAGAGAGAGAGAGAGGGGGATTGGATTCTTAAACGTTGACCTTTAAACGCAAAGGTTGCTGTGAGAAGAGTGTCAGTGGAATTTTCATCACTCATTTTATTTATTTATTTATTTTCTAATCCATGAGAGCAAATTAATTACATCTCCAACGAATAAAATGACATATCGTTTATTTATTTTTCAATCTTCAAAATCAATGAATTTTTTTTTTTTTTTTTGCACACGAAATACTTTAGAATATTTAAGATTGTTCGGACATACTTTACCACTGTGCTACGGCTCAGGGACTGTTCAAGAGTTGAAACTCTATCATCTGGTTATGTAAAATTGTGATTAGTTATCAACACCAAATTGCAACAATTTTGATTGGCCTAAATTTCAATATCCTTTAGCAGGCTCGGGAGTGAAGGTGTTACGCATGTTTTTCCCGATAAGATGGCGTAGTGTGCCATTAAAAGTATGCCCAAATATCAAGTAATTCAAAAATTTGCCAAGAGATGTCAGAATGGTAGCTAATAATATTTAATGCATTTGGTTGATTTTCATTGATCTTTTAACAATAAATACTTTATAAATGTTATTATATATTATGTATCTTTTATAAAACCATAAAAATATATAAATATAGGCCAGATATAGGCTAATACTATATCGGCTGTTAGACTAGCCTGCCATCTATTGCATGAATGCTGAACTAATTTGACATTTGATTTTTAAATAAATCATCTAAGCTTATTTTAAAAATTTCTTAATTAATATGTGATTAATAATAACAATAAATTCATTTTTAAATTCAAAAAAATTAAAGATTATTGGGACAGATTGTTTTTTTGTATTTGCTTGATAACAAAAAAATTAATTACGATAATTTTTTAATAAGTCATTAAAAAGATTATAGCTAGATGTCCCAATAATCTCTTATGAATTTAATTCATTTAAAAACAAACCGCATTGAAATATTTCTTATAATAGTCTAGTTTTTTTTAAAGTACGTTTAGACATCGCTCCTGAACCCCCTTAAGAATCTAAGCATTAGTAATGAATTGACCTATGATAAATTGGGTAGCTACAATAATCCCAAAACGAAATTTAGAGTTATTCCCTTACATAAAGAGATAATGAAATAGAGTAGAAGGGACGGGTAAATAAATAGAGGCAGTTAATTTTCCAGACAAAAGAACCCTTAATGCAATTAATGAATTAATTAATTTAATTAAGATGGCTGTCGAAAGAGGGGGTCTCTTTGATGACGCAAACACACACACACTAACATCAGTACTATCAATTAAAAAAACTATTGTCCGGATTTTAATAAAATAGAAGTTGGAAGGAGATTTGAGGTCCAAGTGTCAGAGCCTCCATTTAAGGTTGATCGGACAGTACCCCGTTAGTTATAATAGAATCTATAATTTAGGAGAGGACGGGAGCCTGGAATATGGAATACACAAATGAAAAGAATATATAAATATTTCCTATGGGGGTAATCGTAACTTTAAGAATTAATAACTAACTAAGGAGCTCAATGACAGCCAGCATAAATAAAAACTTTTATATTATTTCATCGACGTTTCGGAAGCGCGTCACTCCCATCTTCAGGACCTATGGCCATCAAATATTTTTTTATTAATAGAGTATTAGAAAAAATATACAAAATATAGTTATAAAATCTTACGAAATAATTGTCGTTATTGAGATGGAAAACATTATAATGCATACACAACAAATATACACAAAATGCATGTTGTGCATATTATTTAACAAATTTTTTTTTACGATTGTTAAAATTTTTTTAATATTTGTGAATATTTGTTGTGTATGCATTATAATGTTTTACATCTCAATTACGACAATTATTTCGTAAGATTTTATAACTATATTTTGTATATTTTTTCTATTAATAAAAAAATATTTGATGGCCATAGGTCCTGATAGATGGGAGCGACGCGCTCCCGAAACGTCGATGAAATAATATAAAAGTTTTTATTTATGCTGGCTGCCTTTCCTCATTGAGCTCCTTAGTTAATCATCACCACAGCCATTTATATTCTTCATTGAAGAATTCATAACTCAAAAAGTTATAGAAATTTCGGGATGAAAATAATTTTCCTGTAATTTTGAAAAGGTCCTCTTTATGCATATAAAATTTCATTTCAAAATTCCAACGGGAAGTTGCCTAAATAGAGAGTGACAGACAGACCGACAGAAGCGAATTATATACATACACTGTAAAAAAAAATCTTAATTTTAGTGTGTTTTGGAATACTATTGTAAATTTACAAATTTCCCTTGTAAATGATATCTACTATGCATTTATCTAATAAATTTACAAATGTTTACAACAAAAAAAAAACATTTTAAAATTACAATTTTCTTCGAAAAATAGAGTATGTATTGTAATTATATTTGTAATTATATTTGTAAATTTTACAAACATTGTATATACAACTATATAGTATTTTTCGTTAAAAATTGTATTTTTTCTCGAAAGCAGTTTAGGAATTCTAAAATTACCACACATTTACACTTTAATTTTCAAATGTCATTCTAAAATTACAATACATTTTCATTCTAATTTTCAAACGACTTTACAATACATTTGTAAATGGTTTTCGCAAAGATTTACTAAATTTAGTGTTTTTGTGTAGGAAATATGCTTCCTAAACAATTGTAAAATTACAAAAATTTTTTACAGAGTAGATTTTCATGGGCGTAATTAGAGACCCAGAAGTCCCAAGAAAAATTGAGTTAATATGGGGCTTCCACGCTTATGGCCTCATGCCCCCCCCCTTGTTACGCCCATAACAAGTGTACAATTCTTGAACCCCCCTGTAGTTATTGAACCACAAGCCCTCTTAAAATATAATCTCATTATAATGCCAAAATAAATTGACAAAGCTATCTGAATAAATTCTCTTTTTACCACGTGACCTATAATCTTGAAAGTGCTTTGTGTAATTCAGCTGCCACCCTTTTTTTTTAAATTATATTATAATATAACAAATGAATGCCAAAAAATACCCATAATCTTTTTTTAATAGTCTAGATAAAAACCCTAATTTTCTTTAAGTTACCCCAGGCACACACACACACAATTCTTATATTTTATCAGGAAATTCTCCTTCCTGAATTTTTTTTTTTTTTTTTAATTGCAAATAGAAAATACATTTATTTAGTTAAACCTTAGATTATCATCACATTCACATGTTTGTTTAATGATTCAATCAAGTTTTTTTTTTAGGACTTGCGCATGCGCGCACGTTTTTCATCAACTATAATTTTCCAATGATCGTGTGTGTTGAGAGAGAGAGAGAGAGAGAGAGAGAGAGAGGGAAAGGACCACGAAAGGACGATGTTGTCTCTATCTCTTTCTTTCAGCAGGTGGCGCCAATCGTCCTTTCTCTTTCACTCTAATTGGCTTCTCTCTCTTTCTCTCTCTCTCTCTCTCTGAGCACTAAGTAGCGTCCGTTTGTTTGCCCTTTGGGCCTTTCTTCTTGGCTTGCTTGTTAAAATCATCATCTCTTTGGGTTTCTCTTGTCGAGTTCGGGCGCCAAAAATTGCCTAAGGCAACGAGAAATTCATTCATTCATAATCAAAATAGATAGTTAAAAAAAAAAAAAAATTCCCACCTTCTTAAAAAAAAAAAAATTTTTAGTCACCAAATTGTAATTGGATTTTTTTTTTCTAGAGCAAATAAAAGTCATACACAACTGAAAAGAATATATAAGTATTTCTCTATACATTTCCTATGGGGGGATTATCCGAATCTCAGTCATCTTGATTCTCAATAATCGAGAAGAGTTCAAGATGACTGTGATTCGGATAATCAATGGGGTAAGGAGTAGAAATAGCCAAAACTGGAGCTTGTGATTGACCGAGGGTCTCATAATAAGAAAGATTTTAAATATTTTTAAATATTAAAGATTATAAATATTTCCCCATATATGGACGATGTTATGCATAAAGGAACCAAGCGCCATTATGATCGAAATAGAGATAATATTTTTATCTTGTAAGGAAAAAGAAGATTTACTTTTTCATTTAAATCACAACATTATTACTCAGTGCACTTATTTTTTGTATAAATCAAGAAAAAAGTCATTACCAATGGGTTTGTTTACAATTGTGCAAATAAAATGCACTTTATCTCAGATTTAGGTTAATGGCGCTTGGTTCCTTTTTGCCCATTGATAAATCTTGAATTCTAGTCAGATACTAAATATATGTTGACACAAAAAATCAGGTGTGATAAGCACAGAACACAACTTGCAATTTCAGAAGGTAGGAGAAAGTGCGTCCAGTCCGTCACCCGTTTTTTTTTTTTTTAAGTAAAGAATTTTTTTGTAGTGACATTTTAAATCCCCTCTTGTGGACTAAAATCTTTTTTTGTTTGATGTCCTCGTGACGTCATCGCAAGACGCTAATCCGCTACTTAAGCGACGAGCGAATTGAATTGAATTTAACTACTTTGATGATGAAATAAATAAACACATAAAAAGGCGCAATCTACATAATAAAAAAAAATTAATAAACATGACCTTTTTGTCCAAATAATTCTTTATCTTGGGTTAATTAATTAGAGCTATATATTATGTGAGAGAGAGTGATAAGAAGACGTTAAAATCAAAGTTCATCATTTATCATTTAACAAAAAATAAACAATCAAAGAATCAATTTATTCCTGATCTTTGTTACTAAGTGCGTTCGGTAATGCACCCTATAAGTTAACAGTACAATATTTATATTATACTTTCTCTTACCTCTATATATGTTAATATATAGAGAGAGAAAGTATTGGATTCATGTCAAAAGTTGGATGTCGAGATTTTGATGGATCTTCACGTTTTGAGGTCCCCTGAAACCAACAAAGTGGTTTTTGCGACATGGTCTGTCTGTCTGTTTGTCGATCGTGACCAACTTCCCGATGGAATTTTGAAACGTAATTTTGCAGTCTTATAAAGGACGTAATGGAGAGTCCAGGAAAAATACTAGGGTCCTGAAATTCCTATAACTTTTTGAGTTATTAATTCCTAAATTTCCAATAAGATTCAGACCAGTAGGCTCAATCAAAAGTCAAAAAGTTTTCTAAAACAAAACTTTATTTGACCCCAGACAATGTTTCATCCGCTTGCTGTAGGACTTCTTCAGTGATTGGAGTCATAGATAGCCATATAGTATAAAATTATCAAACAGTAGGGCTTTAACAATATATACATAGACTTCACTTTTCTAACTTCTTGCTAACAAGACTGTTTGATAATTTTATACTATATGGCTCTCTATGACTCCAACCACTGAAGAAGTTCTACAGCAAGTGGACGGAAACATTGTCTGGGGTCAAATAAAGTTTTGTTTTAAAAAACTTTTTGACTTTTGATTGAGCTTATTAGTCCGAATCCTATTGGAAATTGTAAAGAAGGTTCCTGAGCTTTGACTTTTGATTGAGCTTATTAGTCCGAATCCTATTGGAAATTGTAAAGAAGGTTCCTGAGCTTCATCAAAATCAAAATTAATTCCTAAAGTTACGATTTCTCCCTATTCTTTGCATTTATATATTCCATGAATGTAAACAAATCCTCAAGCAGGCACTGGCTTGGAATACGTAATAATAATAATAATTTTCTTTTCATAATAAAAAAAGACGAGCCCTCGGGGCTTGGTGTAGGGGTTAGCGTGCTAACCTCGTATAACAAACGTCGCGGGTTCGGACCCAGGCAGTCCGATGATTTTATTTAGTTACCAAATGGCTTAAATAAATGCCTGGACCCCCAATATATATAATTATTAATACAACGGTTATCGTAAAAAGTCTTATATGGCCTAAGTTGCCGAAAACTGTGTGAATGGAAAAAAACTGTGAGTGTTCAGAAAAAAAAAAAAAAAAAAAAAAAGGCGAGGGTTGGCCGCAGGCGGGGCCCGAGCCAGCTAGTGGGGGGGGCTAGTTGTTTATTAAAATGATATGGATTTGTGTTAAATTTTCTTAGAATATTATATGTTTAATAAATTACACTATCATTAAAATAGGTTAGAATATGTCTTCTTCAGGAGAAACAAAATGTCACGCTATTTTTGCCGTACAGTGTATAAATATTTCGTTTTTTAGCTTGTAAATTATAGAGAAGAATGATGGGAGTAGTTGCCTGCCCTCTTCAGAGGGGTTGACGACAACGACGATGATGATGATGACGACGACGTCCCCCTCCTTTCTTTTCATGGGGTAAAAAAAAAATCAATATTGGATAAAGAAGGCGATTGAGGGGATTGAGGGCTGATTGAAGGGGATTTAAGAGAGAGAGAGAGCCGAGCCGATCAGAGCAAATCATTCTGATCTGATCGCCCTTCTCCCACCCCCATTCATTATAACCCCTTGCTCTCTGAACCAGCACGGACATCAATTTTTAATTTCTGTAAAAAAAAATGCCACTTGAGGTGGTGGAGGATATGTTTTTGTGATTTGTATTGAGAGTTTTAAATTATAGACCATATTTTGTATTAATTATAAAATATTCGACTACTTATTCTGCATTCTGTACTGTGCATTTGCTCCGATTCAATGAAATGTACCGTAATGTCGGAAACTAAATATATGTTGACACAAAAAATCTGGTGTGGCAAGCACAGAACACAGCTTTCGATTACCGAAGGTGTGCGACAGTCACACCAGATTTTTATTTATTTGTTCATTTAAAAAATTAAAATGTATTATGTATTCAATTTATTTTATTTAAAAAAAAAAATTATCTTTCTCTTTTATATTATTTTCATTATTGAAATTAAAAATAGATCCAACAATCAAACCTGGTTTGTTTCAATTACACATTCACTTGGACTTCGGGAGAGTTCGGCTTTGTTCGGTTGTAAGACGAAGACGACGACGACGGCGGCGGCGGCGGCAGCGCTGTCGTCGCCGCCTCAGTAAGCCCCAAGCTTGTGATCTAGTTACATCTATTTATTCTTATCTCATCAAATAATGCTTCCTTCCTCAACAATCCACGATACCGACACATCACCTGAGTGCTCCATGCCTGCTGCTCCTTTCTTTTCATTCTCGATATCACCAGGTAAACCCGCGTTTTGATTAATTAAATAGAAATAACAAAGAGGGATTGTTGGTTGATCCAAGTGGCGTTTCCCCGCTTGGCTTGGGATAGTCCGAGACAAAAAGAAGTGAACTCTTCTTTAATTTTTTTATCTAATTTGTATTTTAAATTATTTTTATGAAATATAGAATAATATAGAATCAACTTTTATTGATTCTTTTTTTTGGGCTTAATTTAGAGAAAATATAAAATTGGAATATAAATATGGAAAGATTTTATTTTAGACTGCACTTTTGGTTTTACAAATAAATGTGAAGATATTATGAAATACTCGAAACTAATTGGTATCGATTCTT
>JAKCPI010024721.1:0-12451 GCA_023213315.1 Euborellia annulipes
CAATAGATGATATATAATACAACGGTTATCGTCTAAAGTCTTGAATGGCCTGAGTTGCCGAAAAGACTGTGTGAATGTGTGTGTGAGTGTGAGTGTGAATGAGAAAAAGTGTGAATGTTTAAAAAAAATAAATAAATAAATAAATAAGAAATTATACCGGTATAGGCCTATAGCAGGCATCACGTTTGTGACCGTGTAAAAAATTCATATATTTAATATTTACTAAATCAAATAGCCGAAAAAGATAGGGGAAGCAGCCGGGCTTCGAACCATGGATCTGACGATTTGTACTCAGCATGCCTTACATTGGCTACCAATAAATTGAAATAAACGGGTCCAAATAGCCTCCGTTGTCGAGAAAGACCTTAAATAAATAAAAAATAAAAAAACACAACAACAAGAATCCAACAAGTATCATAAGCAGTGGCGGATTAATGCAATTTTGTCGGGGGGGGCGGTTTTTTTTTTTTTTTTTATTTTTATTTTATTTAAGGATTTTGTTGGCAACTCTGGCCATTTAGACCCCTTTCCTATTTATTTAAATTGATTGGTAACAAATTCAATTGAAATTAAAGCCCGGAAATCATAATTTCTTTAGATTACTAGTTTTTTTAACTTTGTGAATTTCTTCTCGGGGGGGCGATCGCCCCCCTCGCCCCCCCCCCCCCCTTAATCCGCCCCTGATCATAAGGAGGTATCATAAATGGTCTCAGATGCCGAAAAAAAAGAATCAAATTTTAATACAAAGTACAGTACCAGTAAATACTTATAAGCATTGTGTAAATTTGCCTCTACTATATTTTTAAGATAATAGCAAGGCAAGGGGAGTGGCTTTGGATTTTAATATGCCCAGTTTGTGAAATCAAATTCATAAACTACTTTAGTTTGTTAAGTAACAAAAATATTAGAGTGAGATAGATAGCTGAGTAGATCTTGTAGTAAGGAAGAAAGAAAAGAGCGATTGTAGCAAAAGTTTATTTCGTTTATTAATCACTTCAAGCCGACGTTTCGGTCAGATATACGACCATCCTCAGGGCTGAAGCGTGTCAAGAAAATTCCTCAAAATGTCGAATGACAAAATTGTGTAAATTATTTATTGCCATTTTATAAGGACCAACAGGCTATGCGAGTCAAGGTTAGAAAAAAACATGAATCAAGTAATCGATATGGCATAGGCGTCGTACTAGGGCTGGACGGTAATGGATTTTCATTACCGACCTCGATAATGAAAAAAAACCGGTTTTTTCTCGAAAGTCGGTAAAAATTTTTTACCGCCCGCGGAACCAAAGTTTGCCGTTTGCCGCCCGCGGAACAGAAATTTGCCGCCGCGGAACATTTTTTTTTTTCGCGGAACCAAAATTTTTTCAACCAAAGTTTGCCGCCGCGGAACATTTTTTTTTTCGCGGAACCAAAATTTTTTCAACCAAAGTTTGCCGCCGCGGAACATTTTTTTTTTCGGGAACCAAAATTTTTTCCCGTCAGAAAAAATATTTTACCTTTTTTTTAGAGACGCCAATTTTTTTGCCGCCCGCGGAACAGAAATTTGCCGCCGCGGAACATTTTTTTTTTTTTTCGCGGAACCAAAATTTTTTTAGAGACGCCAATTTTTTGCCGCCGCGGAACATTTTTTTCTCGCGGAACCAAAATTTTTTACCGTCCGAAAAAATAAGCTTTTACCGACTTTCGAAAAAAAAAACGGTTTTTACCGAATTAGAGGTTCGTTACCGCGTTTTCGGTAAAAAATTTTTACCGGTTTTTACCGGTAAACCGGTTTACCGTCCAGCCCTACGTCGTACCAATTAATATATGAAGGGAAGAAACCAAGAGCTCGAGTTCAAACCTCTAAAGGACCGATTTTTTTAAACTAGTGTATGAAATTTTTCATAAACCAATTTATGAAACTTTTAATAAATTGATTTATGAAAGTTCAATTTTTAGTGTTTATGAAACAGAGTTTATGAAAATTTTTAACAGTGCCTTTAAATCTTATTGATTGGTAGCCAATTCAAATGAAATAAATATTATCTGTCGATAAAAATATGATTTTCGGATAAGGAGTGAATTAAACTGAAATACAATTAATAATATAATAAATCCGCAAATAATGGGAGATCTAAGCTATAGCTTATGTAGCTTATACATAAATCCGGCACTGACACTAGACCTTGATAAAATCTCTCTCACTAGTTTGATTTGTTTTTATTAAAAATATAAAAGATTATTTTTTTGATTATCATCTCTGATTAAGGTTTTTTAAATCACTATTTATTTTCTTTGTATATTTATTTTCATCTAGGCTGGCAGACAAATTATAAACTTTATTCCCAGACAAAACTAAAGGTAGGAACAAATAGTTTACAACTTAAAATTTTCACGTGGCAAAAAAAGGATATACCAGGGTATACCGCTAAGTTAAATTATAAAAATATAAATAATTATGGCAAGACCAACGAGAGTTTTCCTCCGGGGTTTCCCCCTGTATATTAATACGTCTCTCCCGCCCCCTAACTATCTATCAATTTATTTTTTTTATTTGAATTAAGCAAATTAAAATTCTTGAGAGATAATGAAATTTAATTATTTAGCATTGAAAAAATATATTCTAAACTTATAGAAAAGATAGCTATTAGATTGATGCTTATATAATCTCATGATCTAGTAATATTTATTTATACATTCATTCAAGAGTAAACTTTAGATAATCATTTTGTATATTCTTAGAGAATATTACCAATACATAAATATCCGTTAAATATTATTCTTTGTTAGTCTAATATTGTCTTGAGATTTCTGAATATACTAGGCAGTCTGATGATTTTATTTAGCCTAAGCCATTTGGATGCCAAATGAGTTAAATAAGAACCCTAAATGGTCTAAGATAGATAGGAAACGATTTGCACCCAGCTGATTAATGGATGAAAAGTATTTATTATTATTATTATTATTATACCTTACATCAAAATAAAGATAATTTTATTAAGAATACAATGATGTACGGTTCCCTGTGGAAAATCTGTACGGAATCCTGGTTGCCGCGGTTACTTTACTAATGCACTATTTCTGTTTTGTTTTTTGTTTTTTTTTTCGTATTTCTCAAAATTCCCTCTTACGATTTTGATTAAAACTCTTATTTTTTAGAGGTACTCTTTAAAATGTATATTCTCATTTTGGGGTTGAAATCTTTTGAAGACCACTTTACTCTTGTACTTTATAGAGAAGATAAGAGAAATGATTGTCGAAGGTGATCGAAAGTTGTGTTCTGTGCTTGTCACACCAGATTTTTTTGTGCCGACATATATTTAGTTTCCAACAGCACGGTTCATTTGAATCCAAGATGTAAAATTTATAAATATGGGAAAATATTTAATTTTTGTTACCATGGCAACCATTTCTCTTATCTTTTCTATGAAGTACAGTGAGATACAATATTAAGTCCCAACCATGCGTTTTCTTCTTGTGATTATTTCGTTCTTTAAAAAAAAATATTATATATCTTTTAATGAAAACTTTCATGGTTCAAACCTAGAAAATTTTCAATAAAGATTTTCATTTTCTTTTATAAAAAACAATGAAATAATCACAAGTAGAAAACGCATGGGTGGGACTTAATATTGTCCCTCTCTGTACAAGAGTAAAGTGTGCTTCTGAGAATATACGTTTTAAACAGCAACTAAACAATAATTGATTTTTGAATTTTAATCAAAATCGTTGGAGCGAATTTTGAGAAAATTGAAAAAAAAAAAAAAAAAAAAAACTGAAAAAGTGGATCAGTAAAAAGTTCTAGTACTTTGGCCGATTTTGTTCTAAAGCTTCGTGCCACGTGCCAGAGGGGTGCCTAACTTAAATATAAAATTTCAACCTCATAGCTCTTTTCGTTCTTGAGATATTTTATTCACAGACACACAGACAGACAGACCATTTCGCGAAAACCACTTTTTTGGATTCAGGGGACCTCAAAACATGTATATCCGTCAAAATCTCGACATCAAATTTTTGACATGAATCCAATACTTTCTCTCTTTATATATTAACATATACTGTATAGAGGTAAGAGAAAGTAACAACAGCGTTTGGAAATATTTTTTTTTTAGACCTATATAAAAATTCAAAATGAATAATTTTTTTTTTTTTTTTTTTTTTTTTTGGAAGTTAAAGTCATATCGCTTACCCGATTTCACTTGTCACTCACTCACTTTTAAAATATGAACATTTCTCTTTCAAACGTTGGTAACATTAATTTCCCAAGGGTTATTGATGATTTCTCTCTCTCTCTCTCTCTCTCGCTCTCTTTCTCCTTTTTTCTCTCTCTTCGTTGCCACTGAATTTAAACGCAAGCAGCATATACTATGATAACCTCTGACCCAAGACGACCTCGATCCTAGAAGGTTTTTTATATATATACGCACACATTTACACTAGATACAAAAAAAAAAGACAAATAAAATTGAAAATAAAAAAAATTTTCAGGGACTGATTGATCCGTCTGAGAACAAGCGTTGCACACGAATGCTACTTAAGCCCAGCTTTTACACACTTTTATAAATACATAGCGCATAGATACCCCTTATCAATTGGAGATTAAATTATCAAGTATTTACAAATGACACCCTCGACGTCATAAAAACCAAAAAAAAAGACGATGAAAGAGAGAAAAGAGAGAGAAAGAAAGAGCACCGGGTATTTATTTATTTATTTGGCCCTGAGACGTCGTCTTTCTCTTTCCCTTGATAAGAATTATTATACTATATAGGCTTATCAGAAGCCTCTATTGTGTTCTCGAGCGAACACACCTTGGCTTTATTATATGACTCAGACCTTTTAGTATTTATTTTAAACTTACTATTCATTTTTTTTTTTTTAATAATATTATAGAAAAAGAAAAAAAAGGATATTCATCTTCAATGGTAGGAATCAAATAATTTAACAGTCTACCGAGAGATATTTGAATGTGGAATAGTATCAAATTTAATCTACTCTCATTCTTATTAAAATAGGCCTACATAATGTAAAAAATGAGAATATACATTTTAAAGAGCATCTAAAAAATAGTTGATTTATGAATTTAAAAAAAAAAAAAAAACCCTTGAGCGAATTTTGAGAAAATCGAAAAAAACTGAAAAAGTACATCAGTAAAGTACTAGTACTTTTTGGCCGATTTTGATTAAAAGCTTATTTTCACCCCTAGGGAGGGTGCCTATTTTAAATATAAAATTTCAACCTCGTAGCTCTTTTACTTCCTGAGATATTTTGTTCACAGACACACACAGACAGACAGACCATGTTGCGAAAACCTCTTTTACTTTCTCTTACCTATGTATATATGTAATATATATAGAGAGAGAAAGTATTGGATTCATGTCAAAAATTCGATGTCGAGATTTTGATGGATCTTCACGTTTTGAGGTTCCCTGAATCCAAAAAAGTGGTTTTCGCGACATGGTCTGTCTGTGTGTGTGTCTGTCTGTGTGTGTGTCTGTCTGTGTGTGTGTGTTCAATTTTAAGCATGAAGGAATTGAGCTAGGAGGATGAAATTTTATATTTAAGTTAAACACCCCCCGGGACCGGAAAAATAAGCTTTTAATCAAAATCGGCCAAAGAGTACTAGTACTTTACTGATGTACTTTTTCAGTTTTTTTCGATTTTCTCAAAATTTGCTCCAACGATTTTTTTTTAAATTCAAAAATCAATTATTTTTTAGATGCTCTTTAAACTAAATATATTTCGACACGAAAAATCTGGTGTGACAAGCACTGAACACAACTTTCGATTACCGAAGGTAAGAGAAAGTTGTGTGCTGTGCGCCAGTCACACCAGATTTTTTTGTATTCAGGGGACCTCTAAACGTTTACATCGATCAAAATCTCGACATCGAATTTTTGACATAAATCCAATACTTTCTCTTTAAATATATGTACATATATAGGTAAGAGAAAGTAAAAATTAATAAATTGGAAATTTCAAACCGTATTATAGGCTACTATATTGAAACCGGACTATGTGTCTGTCTATCTGTCTGTCTGTATGTTCTGTTTGTTCAACTTCCCGTTGAAATTTCGAAAGGGAACTTTGCACTCTTGTGGAGGACGTTATGGAGAGTCCAGGAAAAATACTCGGGTCTCTAAATTTCCAAATAAGGAGGCTCAAAAAATTCCATGAAATTTTGTACTTGGTATCATATTGATTTTGAATTGAATTTGCTTCAACGATTTTGATTAAAATTCAAAAATCAATTATTTTTTAGATGCTCTTTCAAATATATATTCTTGTTTTGCCTTCAAAATTGTTTGAAGCACACTTTACTCTTGTGCTTCATAGGAAAGATAGGAGAAATGGTTGCCATGGTAACAAAATATAAATATTTTCCCATGTTTATAAATTTTACATCTTTAATTTTAATATATCGGCGGAAACTAAATATATGTCGACACGAAAAATCTGGTGTGACAAGCACAGAACACAACTTTCGATTACCGAAGGTAAGAGAAGGTTGTGTGCTGTACGACAGTCACACTAGATTTTTCGATAATTTTTTGCCTTAATTACTCGGAATTTTTTTATTTATACTATTAGAGTTTTTCTTTCTGCACAAATCGACATCACATTTAGTCTGCTCTGATTAGCCGTTCGGAATCTACTGTGGTTTAAACTTTCAAATTAGAATTTTCCGCAGCGCGGTAAAAATGAAATGATAGGAAAAAAATAAATGGTGAAATCTTTAGTTGAAAAACCATTCTTTCTAAACGTATATTCAACATACGTGGTTATACCTCTTTAGACAGAGGAGTTATTCAAGCAGCTAACTTTTTCGTGCATGTCTCCTACCCGGCCACTATACAAACATGCATTGTAAGACGTAATGTCAAAAAAAATATATATGGGGCATTCCACGCCAACTCGACCACTTTTGAACCCGACCATTTTTGATTTGGCTGAAACTTTCTCATCTTTTTATACCCTATTGAAAACGTGTTTGAGAATTTTTTCAGATTTTTCGACCCAGCCAAAAAAAAGTTATAGCATTTTCAAAAAACATCGATTTTTTTTTTTAAATAACCGTAAAACTGTCAAAAATTAACTTATCGGGACGTTTTTTTTTTTTTGAAATTTTTGTCTTTAAATGTACTTTTCAGAAAAAAATATGACAAAATTTTACAGATTCATCTTGAACGTTTTTTTTTTGACATTTTCGGAAAAAAACGAAAATTTCAGGATGAATGACACTTTTTTTTTTAATTTTTTTTTTTTTATAAAAAACTTTGATTTTTTCTACAAATGCTCTGAAAATTTCAGAGTGGGATTATTTCGCTTTCTATTTTTTTTTTTATTTTTGAAAAAAAAATTTTTTTTTTCTCCGCTTATTTATCATGGTTGGAAGGAGCTTTCTGGGGAGGGCCAGGCCCCCGGCACCCCCTAGATACGCCCATGTTTCTAAGCTTTTACTTGACGCTTCAAATACTTCAGTAGTTGAATACACAACTAATTTCTAATTTTTTCAGGATAAATGGAATTTTCTCGATTTTCATCACCCCTAACTATTATTATTATTATTTTTGTTCAATTTTCTAGAATCTCAGACAGTCCTGGAAGAATTTAAGAGCACCATCATGTTAAATAAGCGGAGAAAAAAAAATTTTTTTTCAAAAATAAAAAAAAAAAAAAATAGAAAGCGAAATAATCCCACTCTGAAATTTTCAGAGCATTTGTAGAAAAAATCAAAGTTTTTTATAAAAAAAAAATTAAAAAAAAAGTGTCATTCATCCCGAAATTTTCGTTTTTTTCCGAAAATGTCAAAAAAACGTTCAAGATGAATCTGTAAAATTTTGTCATATTTTTTTCTGAAAAATACATTTAAAGACAAAAATTTCAAAAAAAAAAACGTCCCGATAAGTTAATTTTTGACAGTTTTACGGTTATTTAAAAAAAAAATCGATGTTTTTTGAAAATGCTATAACTTTTTTTTGGCTGGGTCGAAAAATCTGAAAAAATTCTCAAACACGTTTTCAATAGGGTATAAAAAGATGAGAAAGTTTCAGCCAAATCAAAAATGGTCGGGTTCAAAAGTGGTCGAGTTGGCGTGGAATGCCCTATATGGACCCTGTTATGCAATGGTGTGTCAAAGACCAAACATCGAGTTTTGAGAAAATCAACAATAAAGTTTTTTGTTTACATTGGATTCTATATAATTTTTCTTGTCAATTGTGCAAGTAACATTAAATATAAATTTTTTTGGGACATATTTCATAAAAAATACTATTAATTATAGCATTTGATACAATATTCCGTGCTTAACTCAATTTTGAATTTTTTTGGTCTTTGACACACCATTGCATAACAGGGTCCATATATATTTGTCCCCCCCCCTAGAGCCCCCCTAATGGTCCGATGTTTTCCAAAAGCTTTTCAGTTCTTGGCCTCTACCCCTAATTTATGGGAGCAAAATTTCAAAACAATTGAACAAATAGTTTTTGAGTTTTCGTTGACGAAAAAAATTACCACAGACATACACACACACACAGACACACACACTCTCACACAGACATCATTCCAAAAACTACTTAAATGGATTCAGAGGACCTCAAAACGCATTTTAGCAGCTTCAGAAAAATTTCGATTTTTTTTACGATTACATTAACTTTCCCTGCGGTTGATGGGCAAAGTTAAAAATTTGACTATGTCCTTCATTTGCCTATCTTTCGGGGGTCGTTATAATTTGTTTCTCTATCTCCTTTTTTATTCTTAAAGTGCAAATGAAAATAAATTTTGCTTCATGTTGCCTTTAAGATACATATTAAGGAGGATATTTTTATGCTTTAGGCTTCAGATTTTAATCTTTTTTTTTTTTTTTTATAACATCCTTCCGATGGATGATCTCTTTTCAACAAAACTTTACATTTACGGGATTATTGTTATTTCCTATTCTATTGGCCGAATTTCTTCCTTAATTTCGTTTATATCAAATAAAGGTGGATGCTTTTCTTTCATTATAAATTGGTTTAGTCTCTCTCTCTCGCTCTTAGGTCGCCACCCGTTATGTAACTTAGTAACTTGAGCTCATAAATCACTCGATTTGTAATTTATAATTAGTCCGATGGCCATTAGAGCAAGCAATGCTTCAGCTTCTGACCCCTCCGTCATTCCTTTTCTTATTTTTTATTTTTTTTTTATTCATAAATTGATTTGGCAACAGCGCACGACGAATGAATTCACCGTCAGGAGGAGAAGACAAGAAAAAGCCACGCAATTAGAGTATTGCAAAATGTTTTCCCCGAATATATTCCACATTCCACTTTATTTATTCTTCTTTAAAAAAAAATCTGGTGTGACTGGCGCACAGAACACAACTTTCGACTACCGAAGGTAAGAGAAAGTTGTGTGCTGTGCCTTCGGTAATCGAAAGTTGTGTTCTGTGCTTGTCACACCAGATTTTTCGTGTCGACATATATTTAGTTTCCGCCAATATATTAGAATTCAAGATATAAAATTCATAAACAGAAAAATATTTATATTTTGTTACCATGGCAACCATTTCTCATATCTTTCCCTATGAAGTACAAGAGTAAAGCATGCTTCAAACAATTTTGAGAGCAAAATGAGAATATACATTTGAAAGAGCATCTAAAAAATAATTGATTTATGAATTTTAATCAAAATCGTTAGAGCGAATTTTGAGAAAATCGAAAAAAACTGAAAAAGTACATCAGTAAAGTACTAGTACTCTTTGGCTAATTTTGTTCAAATTGTGTCAAAGGTCCCATGGGGATGTACCTAACTTAAATATAAGATTTCAACCTCCTAGCTCAATTCCTTCATGCTTAAAATTGAACCCAGACACTCAGACACACACACACACACACACACACCATGTCGCGAAAACCACTTTTTTGGATTCAGGGGACCTCAAAACGTGTATATCCCTCAAAATCTCGACAATCAAATTTTTGACATGAATCCAATACTTTCTCTCTATATATATATTCCATATATACATAGGTAAGAGAAAGTAAAAACAAATCAAGACATCTAAACAAAGCGAACTAGCTCAAGATTAGTGGACACCTATTGATAAACACAACACAACAACAACAACGAATCTTTAACACAGACTTAAAATGAAAGATATTCTCGTTTCACGACAAGAAGCCACAGGCTAAAAAATCCTGTTTGCATAACTCACCCTCTTCTCCCCAAGCTAGGCAAAAATTACCTTTGCTGAAGTTCTCAAATTCTAAAAAAAAAAAATAATTAAAAATTAAAAACAGATATTAAATTTATGAATTTGTATGTTTATGTGATTATGCTCAGTAGAAGCCTAAAATATTCACCTTCAGGAGGAGTTGAAGGTCATTCGACGGTTCCCTTTTCAATTCAGCTTATTCCAGTTGCAGTGGTCAAATCTGCAAAAAGGATATCTTTAAGAATCTGTCTCACTTATCAAAAGGTAACAATGATGCCAAGATCAACATACCTGTTTCTCAAGTTGATTTTTCTTTAAAGGGCCTCCACATCTCCCCTTACAGCCCTCCCCTATCCTCCAAAAGAGTTCTTGGGCAAATCATGATGTTTATGGCTGATTGTAGAGTTTGATTGATGCAAGATGATTTTTAAAGATTCATTAAGATATTGAGGATCAATGACAGTGGCGTCATTTGGGGGGCAGGGGGGCATTGCCCCCACCAAGGGCTCTGATTTTTATAAAATTTTATATTATTCTAAATAAAATACTCCAAAATACATCTACGAGTATACAAATTGTACAAAATTAAACAATTAATTCATTTAAAAATGTTTTGGCCAAATTTGAGTACCCGTTTGTAAGTAAATTTTAAGAAAAAAAAAATGTTTGCCCCCCCCAGAAAAAATTTGCCCCCCCAAGAAAAATTTGCCCCCTAAGAAAAAGTTGAAATGACGCCACTGATCAATGATAAATTTGCCCAATTCTTATATTGCTATCAAGTTTACCAGAACGAAGCAATAGGTAGAGTCTATTCAGAGAATTCAAATATTCATTTTTA
The DNA here is from genome assembly GCA_023213315.1 of Euborellia annulipes. Taxonomy (NCBI): domain Eukaryota; kingdom Metazoa; phylum Arthropoda; class Insecta; order Dermaptera; family Anisolabididae; genus Euborellia; species Euborellia annulipes. Next base: position 11,013 of record JAKCPI010024721.1, read on the forward strand.
TTTCTAAAGAAGTTCATTGATGTTGATATTTGAATATGTTTATTCTTTTTGATGTGTCACCTAAAAAAAAAATAAATTTAAAAATTAATATCAAGAAATTAGCGTGATTTAAAAAAAAAAAATAATAGGCCTACTTAAGATTTGATATTTTATTTTATTTATCAAAATTAAAATATATTTATTTATTTGAGTTGACGTTTTAGATCCGATTTATCAAAGTCACTGTTTTCTTGTTATGCTTTTTCTATTTATTTTAACTTGAAATTTTCATGCCACCACGGCATTAAGAATGATGAGAAAAAATATTTCTAAATTTTTATAATGATGCCCTTGACTAAAAAAAAGAAAATAATATTTTTCTTATATCTTTGAGTAATTATTTTGAATGGATTTAATTAAATATTTACGTACTCAAGAATTCACTTGGTTGCATTCGAAGAACGCCGAAGTGCAGCCCCCACTCCCAACCACCCATCTGAAACAAAGGAGAAAATTATAAATATTAAATAAATATTATTATTATCAGGGGCGTATATAGAAATTTTTTTCGGGGGGGCCCGAACTCAAAAATTTTTCTGCGGAAAATTTTTTTTAAGAAACTATATTTTTTTTCACACGAAATTTTTTGCGGACCATTTTTTCTATTGCGGAACCAAAGTTGTCCATCCTGCGGAAAAATTTGTTGCGCTGATGTCTGTATATCCCTATATATGTATATGTGTTTGAGAAATTTCGGGGGGGGCCCGGGCCCCCTCGGCCCCCATAAATACGCCCCTGATTATTATTATTAAAAGTGGAATTTGAAAAAAATATTGAGAGAATTGAAAAATGAAATATATAATATATAACGAATTATGGCTGTTATACAATTAGATTAATGATATAAAAAGAAGATGCAGCCAATAATAAAAAGCATCTATTTTGTTAACACTCTTTATTTCGGAACGTTTCGGCTATGATCAACAAAGCCATCTTCAGCCCTCCAAGCTAGCTACTATTAAAAATAAATAAATAAATAAATAAATTTATTACGACCCGCTTAGAGGCACCAGTCCTCGGTGGCTAGGTCCAACAAACACAATACAAATTTAAATACAATAACAAACACAACAAAACAAAACAAAAGGAAAAAAGAAAAAGAAAAAAAAAATAATAATAATAATAAAATAAATAAATAAATAGAAATGCATGCCCATTAACAATCAACATGTTCATGCATTTCCATCGAAAGAAAATTAAAAAAAAAAAAAAAAAAAAATATCAAAAAAATTCACGCAAGCCACGAGACCAGGAGTAAACGTCGCATTAGCCATCCCGACATTCGCCTTAAGCTGTTAAGGAAAACCTGGCCAAAACCTTAACAAGGATGGTATGACCTCTCTACCTCAACTATTCTCTGCGATCAAGAACTAAATAAAAATTTCACACAACTAGCACAT
>JAKCPI010024722.1:0-21065 GCA_023213315.1 Euborellia annulipes
ATTCAGATCGAAATGCTTTTTTTATGAGGATCTTGGATCAGAAAATAATTTTTGCTCTCATCGAATCGATTGTTGTTCATTTTCGGAAGTTTATTGTCAATCTTGAATTTTGCGATCTTTTTAAAGAATTGGCAATCTTTTAAAATTTTTTATTTTTAATAAATACGTATATCCTATTCATTCATCCAAATCAAGTCCGGATTTGAAATTCTGTGTTACATTTATAAAGAAACACTTTGGTTTTTCTCCGGATCTAGACACTGTTATATCAACACATGAAATCAGGTTTTGCTCTGTAGGCCCTACCATATTTTTTGTAATATTTTTCTTTCTCACTTTTATGTTGTAATGGCGTAATAGCCTGATTTGCTAATCTTTTGTTTGTGTTTTTGTTTTTCTTCTATACTATGTATTTTTTGTATAATGGTTTTTTGGCTGGATGGCCTCACGGCCATAGGCGTAGCCAGAAAGTTCTTGATGTTGGGGGTTTAGGATTATTCCCCCCTACCTAATGGGCAGTATAAAGGGGTCTAATGAAATATATACTCAGCCCCCCCTGGACCCCCTTCGAGGTGGCTCGGGCCCGCCCTTTCTTTAATTAGGTGCCGCGAATTTTTTTCAATCAACTCTTAATTTTATGTATATGGGCGTGAAAATACCGGGGTGTCCCTCATCTTTGTCTCTTAACCAGAGTCCCATCTCAGATCCTTTTAAGAAAAAAAAAATAAAAAATTTATTTATATAATACTTTTTATTATTTTTCATTTGCGAGATTTAATCAATTTAAAGCCCGCTTGAATTTTTTATAATGCATAACAAAAATCAATTCTTTTCAATTGAAAAATTCTGAATTTTCTTGAATTTTTTGCGTTTTATTTAATTTTTTTTTTTTTTTTTTAAGCTAGAGAAAATTATTATATTTTACTTTCTCTTACCCTCATATATGAAATATAGAGAAGAAAAAAAGTATTTTGTATTATAGAGCTTTAAATATCTAGTCATGACTTGGGTCCAATGGGGGGGTTGAACCCCCAAATCCCCCAAGTGGCTACGCCTATGCCTACGGCTAAAAGCCAATAATAAAGAGAAAAAAAAAAAATCAGGTTTTGTCCATTGTTTTGAAAATCGTATAATTAACGTCATTAAAACCATTGTAACTCAGATACAAAATCGGACCGTATTGAAATTTTGATAACTAACTACTAAAGCAGTGGTTCCCAACCGGTGTGCCCCGGCACCCAAGGCTGCCGCGTGATTTCCTTAGGGAATGGAATAAATAAAAATTATTAATAGTTTATTTAAAGGATATAATAGTAACAAAATATAAATAAACAAATAGTTTATAAATTTTTCAAATTCAAATGTACCGTAGTGTCAAGAACTTAATATATCTCGACACAAAAAATCTGCTGTGCTACCAGTCATACCAGATTTTTTTTATTCGTGTAAGGGTGCCGCTGGTGCTTAATAGTGCCTAATGTTAGACCTAAGGGTAGCCGTGGGCTCCAAAAGGTTGGGAACCACTGTTCTAAAGGTTTGTACTAACTCTGATTGGTACGGATTTATCTGTTGGTTAATCTCAGGATGTGTTACAATATTCGGTTTGGTTTTGAGTGATCCACATCATAATTCAGATTTCGTCATTTAAAAAGTCAAAAACAGAGGAAAATTTAAAGGGTCAATATCCGGAGAATATGGTGGGTGTAAGAGAAAATCCAGATGAAAATCGAAAAAAAAAAACTGATTACTTTATAGCCTATCGAAGAAAACTTTTCCAATTCATTCATTATTAATTATACCAGCAATACCTTTGTTAATCTTGGTGCCAAAAAGATAAGAGGAATTTTCAGCCATCGAAGTTTAGAAGTGAAATCCAACATGTCTTTGCCCATAAGAAAAAATTCATTTTTTGTGTCGTTAACGGCGTCTACTTCAATTCCAAATGCAGTCGTTGCAATGGCATCGTTTGTAAAACGGCTCAACAATTGTTTTATTTCTCTTTTCACAACTTGTCCTAAGGCAAATAAAAAAAATTGTAAGACGTAAATTACTTGTATTGATGAATGGTGAAACCAATGTACGAAAATACATGAAATATGAAACTATATGACGTATTTTTTCCAATCTCTCATACAAAGAAAGGTCCACGTCATCAAGCTCCTGCTTGCTTCTATTTTTCTCTGGTTGTTCGGACATTAAAGCACTTTGTTAGATTAAAAGCTAATTTTTTTAATATGTTATTAATCACTATCACGTACGTATAAAATAAAATTTTGAATCAGATCTGACGCAGGGTTATCGTGTAATTAATTTTTAAAAAATTGAAATTTAACATGTAGCCTATGGGGAATAACGACGAAACGCACACATATCGAATTATATAGCCACCTCTGCAATAGATACAAAAACAAAAAACTTACATTTTTATCAATTCACTTCCGAGGAATACGTTAAACATAAAATCAAAAGTTTCTGCCGACCGCTTTTAAAGATATTTTAACAAGAAAGTCAAAATATTCTCGAAAATGACAGTCGCCAATATTTAAAAATAAGGAAGTCACGAGACTCAGACCAGTCTGGCAACGTCGCATAAAATAATACTCTTTTCTCGCTGTCAGTTACATTTTTTTTCCATTTTACGATATTTTTTCTCGCAATTCGTCCATTGTATTTAAACTGATTTGCATTAATCATTGTAATATATTAAATAAAATAAAATTGAAGGCTTTTAAGAATTAAAATAAACAGCTGATAAATGTAATGTTGTCAGATCTATATTATGCAAAGAAATACTTAAGTCAAAAGTCATTCATTTATTATTTTTGGTAATTAAATTATTAACTTAATACAATTATAAACCAAGGGTGGGGGGGGGAAATTTTTAGTTTTTACTTACTATTTCCTTTTTCATATTCATTCTGAAGATATTTCTCCATTTTTATTGCACATTTTTCAACCAATTCAAACATAATACGCATTTTATTTCCCGTAAATGCGGGACTTAAAATTGCTCTGACTTCTTTCCATTTATTATCTATTAAAAAAAAAAAAAAAAAAATTTGATTATTTATTTGTACATTTGTATAAATATAAAAAAAAAAAAAAACCTTTTAGGCCTACGAGTGTCTTTGAGAAAATATCATCAGGCGTAGAGAAATCAATGTGATTAACAAAATGTTCAAAATCTTTAACAGTAATATTTTTGATCAATTCAGGATCTGCTATTATATATGCGGGTCGAATTGTTTCAAAAACGCCCGCAATTCCTGCTGGTTTTGCTAAATTATAAAATCTGAAATATTAATATATTTTATTTTTATTTAAATTCTATTCTTTTATATACAAAAAGGAAGATGGAGTGATTACAAATGTAAATTAATGAAGAATTTTAATCGTTTTAGATTATGGAACTTTATAATATAAAAAAGCGAGCAAAAAGCTCTATTTATTTAATTAAATATAACCTTAAATTTCATCAAAAACATTGCATTGTGATTGGTAAAAATTAATTTTTCTTCTATTTCAAAAATATTTTCTAAAAGCTGCCATTTTTTTGACTAATATGATATGCAATTCTTGTATTAATATTTATTTGAATTTAGATAAAAAAATATATTTTTCTTTGAAACGTAAGAAGCGACCACCATTTTTTTCAAAGTAATACATTCATCCAAAAACCCATATTTTGATGGATATATAGACCAGCTTAGTCTAAAAAAAGTATGACCCACAAAATATTCTCCAATAGGCCAAAGAGTGATAGTACCTTACTTAGGTACTTTTTCACTTTTATTTTTTTATCTAACGATTTTTTTTTTAATTCAAAAATCAATTATTTTTTAGATTCTCAATAAAATGTATATTCTCATTTTGCCATTGAAATATTCTGAAGCACACTTTACTCTTGTACTTCATAGAGAAGATAGGAGAAATGGTTGCCATGGTACAAAATATAAATATTTTCCCATACTTATAAATTGTACATCTTGAATTCTAATATATCGGCGGAAACTAAATATATGTCGACACAAAAAATCTGGTGTGACAAGCACAGAACACAACTTTCGATTACCGAAGGTGTGTGCTGTGCAGGGCCGGATCTAGGGGGGTAGTGGGGGCATGTGCTCCAAGGGGCAGATATCAGGGGGCGGCAATTAAAGAAAGAAAGCCAGCGAAAAACCAGCCGAAACTTGAGTTTAGAAAGATGGGATGAGACTCTCTTGTCAAATCAAAAAATGGAGTGATTTGAAAAAAAAAAAAGTAAAATATAAAGAGATATGAATTCTGGTGCTGTGTGACCAGTCACACCAGATATTTTTTTTTTAGGGAAAATTCTATTTAGGGTGTCTAGGATAGGGTTGGTCGAATAGATTTCGACTTTGAGCATCGATTTTCGATTCCAACTCTAATCGATTCAGTGTTTTGAAAAAGTCGATTTTACTTTGTAAAAAAATCGAAAATCGATTTTTTAAAGGTAATAATCGATTTTTTTTTTCAAAATCGATTGTTTGGTTTCGATTTTATCGAAAATCGATTCAGCCTCGGAATCTACCAACCCTAGTCTAGGAATAGAGAAATTTATTTACTCTTAAAATTAATTACATGCTGACTTTAAAGGAAAGAGGATCAGTCAGGGCCGGATCTAGGGGGGGGGCAGTGGGTGCATTTGCCCCGGGCGGCAGATATCAGGAGGCGGCAATTAAAGAAAGATTTACTAAAAAAAAAAAGGTAAAATGATATGAATTTTGTATAGAAAATTTTAAAGAGGGGGCGGCAAATTAAATTTTGCCCCCCCCCCTAAAAAAATCTCCTAGTTCCGGCCCTGGGGTCAGTGCAATTAATTAATAATCAATTCACTTGCCTTTGATAATACTCGAAGTGAGTGATTTTTCCTAAATGAATCCACCATTGATTGCCTAAAAGAGGAACAGGTTTCTCATACGGAATGCCTCTCTTTTTAAAATAGTCATGATTTTTTGTTGCCAGATAATAGAGCAAAAAGCCCAAGGTTAAAATGACGGCTCCTATCAACATCAACATGTTCACCCTGACAGGTCTCAAGACATCTAACTCCAGAGCCTCACGAACCCACTAACTTAAAGAGTGAGAAAGACTGACGTAACTAACTAATAAGATGGCAAGGTAAAGAGGGGGAGAAATTATCTTTTTTTTAAATTAAAATTAAATTTCATCATTTTATAATCTGATTATTTGATTCTTTTTTTGATTAAAGTGATTTTGTTTACATTATATAATGGAAAGATTTGTTTGATATGGGCGCTCATAAATTAAAAAGACGTATTCCTCTCAGCGTAGTATTCACCGACGGTATTGCGCATTTGTCTAACGACGAGACATGCTGGTGAAGAATTACCTCATCTGTGAATTTGTATATTTTTTGTGTTGCTAAAAAAATAAAAACATTTCTGATAAAAAAAAAGCCCACATTCTCCTACTCTCAGTATTTAAAAGTTATATTCTGTGCTTATCCCACTAGATTTTTTGTCGACATATATTTAGTTTCCGCCAGTATGTTAAAATTCAAAATGGCCCCCGGGCTTGGAGTAGTTGGTAGCGCACCTACCTTGTATACCAAGGGTCGGGGGTTCGGATCCCAGGCAGTCCGATGATTTTATTTAAGGGGGTTCAGGAGCGACGTCTAAACGTTCTTTAAAAAAAAAAAAAAACTAGACTATTATAAGGAATTTTTTAATGCGGTTTATTTTTAAATGAATTATCTTCATAAGGGATTATTGAGACAGAGAGTTATAATTTTTTTAATGACTTATTAAAAAATTAAGGAAATTAATTTTTTGTTATCAAGCAAATACAAAAAAACAATCTGTCCTAATAATCTTTAATTTTTTTTTAAATTTAAAAATGAATTTATTGTTATTATTAATCACATATTAATTAAGAAATTTTCAAAATAAGCTTAGATGATTTATTTAAAAACCAACTGTCAAATTAGTTCAGCATTCTTGCAATAGATGGCAGGCTAGTCTAACAGCTGATCCCCTTTTAGCCTATATCTGGCCTATATTTATATATTTTTATGCTTTTATAAAAGATACATAATATATAATAACATTTATTGTTATTAAAAGATCAATGAAAATCAACCAAATGCATTAAATATTATTAGCTACCATTCTGACATCTCTTGGCAAATTTCTGAATTACTTGATTTTTTGGGCATACTTTTTATGACACATACCGGGAAAAACATGAGTAACCACTTCGCTCCCGTTCCCCCTTAAATATAAAATGAATTTAATTAAATGTATAGTTTTAAAGAATAACAAAATTAATTATTAAAAAAAAAAACATTGTAAATTAGCCTATGAAATTTTATTTAAACTTGCACTTCTATTTTAAAGAAAAATTATTTTCTAGAAATTAAAAATAAATCAATGCTGAGGATTAAGGAAGGGGGATAGGAGAGATTGAAGATTACTTAACTTTATTTATTAATAAAAAATATTTATTTTTTTTTCATTATTATATCACACAAATTATTTTGTCAAAAATCAACAAGTTACAATTAAATGAGTATTTTAGCCTTGAGCTATGGGTCGGAGATAAAGCAATAGTATTCAGTGCTAGAAGTCGAGAGTCCTTTTATTAAAACCGCACACCAGATTACCTCCCCCCTCCCCCAGAAACACCTCTGAATCCGCCCTTGCATTCGCATCCCTTGGTGCAGAAATAGCTAAAACCTAACCGGTTTCTGGGCTGTAAACCGGCACCCTTTGAAGTTTCTTGAGTCCTTTTTTGAGGGGACTCTTTAAGCACTCATTTGTCATTGAGAGTTCTTTACTTCACTTCCATAGGGCGGGATATCACATCATCTCGTTTAAGGTTATTCTGGTAGATGAGGAGCCATTGTACTAATCTAGGGCCTACTTGGGGATTTGATATTTATGGAGATTAGTGTGCACAAAGTTGACATCTTGCAGGATCTAAAATTAGCTATTGTAATTTAATAATAATACCAAGTCCTGTGACGCATTTTAATGTCTCAATTATTTATTTTTCGTTCTGGGTTTGAATCCCAACCAGAATCCTTTGTCTGAACTGATTCCATTGCCACGTGGGGAAATCTTAATTGGATGCTCGGTTTCTTCAATAAACACCACCTCTAAACTCTTGATAATATGGAAGAGGGCTAATTTCACCTCCAATTTGGCAAATCGGTTTCCTGCAAACAAAAATAATATGTAGATCGATAAATATAAATATATGGAGTAGATTAGAGTACACACCAATGCAGAATCGTGGTCCAATCCCGAACGGGAAAAACGCATATGGATTGATACTGGATTTATTCTCTTCACTAAATCGCTCAGGATCGAATTTCTCTGGGTCCGGGAAATAATCGGGATCTCTATGTATGCCATACAGTGGGATTACAACCATCTCGCCGGGTTGCATTATCACCTCTGGACGAGCTTTTGTAGCTGGGATTGTGTACGTTTTGGAACACTCTCGTTGCAAGGCTATAGCGATTGGAAAAATCCTTTGGGATTCTGAAAAAAAAAGATAGCAACTTTTATTGCTTTGCATTATGAGAACGTTTACGTTTCCAGTCAAAAGAACCCAAAAATCTCTGAACCATTCATCCGATAAAGATAAAACTACAACTGAGCTAGTCATTTACAGAAAAAAACTCCTTTATGGAATTTATATGGAATCTTCTTATCATAAAGATAAGAGGTCTTTTTATTTTATTTTGAAAAAAAATTGCAAGATTTGCTTAGCGATTCAAAAAAATTAGATATTTTATAAAATAAAAGAGTGTGGGTGCATTGGTGCATAATTATACTAAGAAAAACGGTATCTGGTAGTTTATTTTTTGGACAAAGGATTTACAGATGGTATATATTTATAATCAAAAAATTATTAAAATTATTAAAAAATTATTAAAAATTTTAATGATTTTTTGATTATAAATACATACCATCTGTAAATCCTTTGTCCAAGAAATAAACTACCAGATATCGTATTTCTTAATAAGATATTTTGCTGCTTGTATGAAAAGCTCAGACATGTTCCTCCGACAGATTATAAATTATTATCAGGGGCGTATATAAGGGGGGTGGGGGCCGCTCCCCCTTCAAAATTTTCCAAATGCATATACATATATAGGGATATACAGACATCAGCGGGACTCGCCCCCCCCCCCCTAAATGTTTGTTCGGCCCCCCAGAGCGAAATATAGCTCTGTAAAAAAATTCTTTTTCGCAGGGTGAAAAATTTAATTTCCGCAAAAGGGAAATGTTCCGCGGGGCGGCAAAAATTTCGTGTCTCTAAAAAAAATGATTTTCACGGTCGGAAAAAAATTTACCGCAGGGCGGAAACATTGGTTCCGCAAAAACAAAATTTTTCGCAGGACGGGGCGGAAAAAATTAAGTTTCTTTAAAAAAAAATGTATGAGTTCAGGCCCCCCCCCCGAAAAAAATTTCTATATACGCCCTCTGATTATTATTAGGTCTATTATTATTATTTTATTTTCAATATAATCTCAAATAGCTGTCGTTTATTAAACAAACAATTGTTTTTTAGGTTAAGTTATGCTTCCGATTTCAAGGACTTAGATTTAAGTTACAATTTAGACATTTAAGCCTGGCTTTGCAAGCGGTACAACGGAAATTTGGCGAGTTAAATGTTACTTAGCGGTGTAAATAAAGCTTAACTCGTGCGGTGCAACTGGGCATAAATCAATTAAACTTACGAGGTACTTAAGTTAAAACATCCACGGGAAAGTTGTTTAATGAAATCAATGTAATTTTCACTTACCATTTAAGAACATTTCTAAATATTGCATTTTCTTTAAGATATCATAATTAATCTTTCCATTATTTTCCTTTAAAGTTTTTTGAATTTCTTCATAAAGTTTCATTTGTATTTGTGGAAATTCAGCCAAATGATGGAGAGCAAGTGTAATTGTTTGTGAAACGGGATCAAAACCAGCAAAAAGAAAATAATTGCTTGTGCCAACATTTCCTCATCGGTTAATACTAAAAATAAAAGAAAAATTTATTAAGTTTTAAGTCTAATTAAAGTTTGAGGTGTTTTACCCTCTGAATCGTGGAGCTTTTTTTGTCTTTCTCGTTCCTCTTTTGCTGCCTCTAACATCAAATGGATCATATCGAGACGCACTATTCCATTCTCTCTTCTTTGGTTGATGGCATCCATAAAAATATTTTCAAAATATTTTAAAGGCTTCGCTGGTAAGAGACCTTCTCGAAAAATAAACTGCAAAAAAATGACTCTTTTGAGAAAATTAAAAGAGAGATAGAATATTTTTTAACATTGTTTACAATTTTATTTATTTATTTTTTTTTATTTCACTTTGGTATAATTTATATTTAATCAGAGATAAAATAAATTTAAAGAGAAACGAGAAAAATGTTTTTTTTTTCTTAGATGATATATAATTTTAATTGAATATTTTAAAAGATAGCATTTTTCTGATTAAAATGATATATAACACTTATATTTAATTTTGTTGCATGAGGCTTAAAAAAATGTTTTTTTCGTTTAAGTGGAACGAGCGTCACTCGTCAGCCATTTTTTTTTATGCAACAATAAATAAATATATTGCTGCAAAGCCGAAATGACAAAAGTAGAAAAAAAAAAAAAAATCCAATAACTTATCAAACGATGGCTAATCTTTATTATTAAGTTCGCTCCCACCAGAGAGCGCTGGCGTGCTTCTTTCATGATTCTTTCGTTCTTCATGTTGTGATTCGTTCTTTGAATTACCAAATGGCTTAAATAGAAATGCCTGGACCCCTGATAGATATTATAAAGGTTAATCTTTACTATAAAGTTCGCTCCCACCAGAGAGCGCTGGCTTACATCTGACTAGTTCTTTTTTTGAAATTAGCTCTTCGTTCATGATTCTTTCGTTCTTTTCTTTAAGATGCATGTTTTTTTTTTTTTATATATTCTTGATGAACATTTTTTGGCGTGATCCTATAATACGGTAAGTAAATTATTGGGAAGTTTTTCAGGGAGAATTCACCCTCCCTTCCCTTTATTAGCCTAAAAGAGGTGTCGGTAAGCCAATTTGATCGAGATATATGCCAAAATAAGGGAAATTTTGAAGAAATACGAGGACCACATTAACCATTAAAAATATATATTTTTACTTACTTTTTTGGGTTTATTTAGGCATGCTATTTGTTTTGTCACTAAGGCCGAGAATTCCCTAGTTTTTTTAAATTTTCTTTAATCGAAGGAAACCGAACTGCAACCGAAGGACCGAAACAATTAGGTCGTGTCCCCTGAAGTTGTTTTGTCACTAGTGTCGACTTCGGTTCGGTTTCGGATCGGTTCGGCTCGTCTCAGTTCGGTTCAAAACCATCCAGTTAGAAGCGATTCGGTAGCCCTAAAAATAAATTTTCGGACCCTTCGGGCCCGAAAATTTTTTTTTAAAACTACCGAATCGCTTCTAACTGGATGGTTTTGAACCGAACTGAGCCGAGCCGAACCAAACCGAACCGAACCGAAGCCGAGAATTCCCTAGTTGTTTTGAATTTTTTTCTAAAAATAAAATAACCGAACTTAAAACCGAAGGTCTCGAGCCGCCTCCGGCGGCTCTCGGACAAGGGATCCCTACAAGTTCTTTAAAATATTCTGGATGAATATTTTTTAATCTAAAACAGAACCGAACTTAAAACCGAAGGTCTCGAGCCGCCTCCGGCGGCTCTCGGACAAGGGATCCCTCCAAGTTTTTTAAAATATTATTGCTACCAAATCACTTTATTATCTAAAGGAAAACCTAACTGCACCGGACCGAAACAATTAATTCAGGACCCCTGCAAGTTGTTTAAAAAAAAGTAGATCCTTACCTTAAGACTGACTCTCCTCGGCGTGATCCTTCTCTGATGGCGGGTATAAACAATTTTTTTTCCAAGGCATATTGTGTTGAATATTTTTATGTTTATTTTTATTTTTTTTTGTTTTTTGTTTATTTTTGTCTCAGGAATATGTTATATGTTGAATATTATCATGACGATTTTAAAATTAAATTTAAAGAACGAATCACAAAGTGGGAGAACGAAAGAATCGTGAGTAAAGCCCGCCAGCGCTCTCTGGTGGGAGCGAACTTTATAGTAAAGATTAGCCCAAACGATATTAAATAATATATTTTAATCATTAACAGCAAATTTTTTTTTTTATTTGTAGGCCTATAAAATAAAAATGGCACTTTACCTTTAGTAATTTTGGTGACATAAATAAAAGCGGCATTTTCAACCAGCGAAAATCACGACGAAAGTCCATTAAATCTTTAGCTTTTTGAAAGAAATCATTTTCAGAATTGTAAATTGAGTCGACTTCAATTCCAAATGCTGAAGTTGCAATGGCTTCGTTTGTAAAACGGCTTACCAATTCTTTCACTTCTTTTTTAACAACATCACCTATGAAAGAAAACAATAACAATAATATTCTTCTATCATAGAGGAATCGACTGTTAATATGTAGGATATTTCAACAATTTTCGGGTTTTTTTTTTTCTTTCTGTATTTTCTTTATTAGCCTAAAATAGAGTCGACAAAGGAAATTTGATCAAGATTTCTAAAAAAAAAAACGAAAATATAGAGGAAATATAAAGGCAACATTAACCTTTAAGCAGCGCCGCAGACAGACTCGACGGGCTCCAGGGCTGCATAATAAATAATACAGCCCCCCTCTCCCCCCCCCCCAACCCTAAAAAATAGCTATTTAAAAATTTGAAAAATTTTCTCGAACACGAAAAATATTAATTTAAAAGAAAAATTTAAGACGTGTTTGTTTAATTAACAAATAGAAGAACTTTATAATTACATTGTTGATAAATAATTAAGACTTATTTTGTTGCGATCAATAATAATAGTAAAATTAGACACGATGGCATGCAAGCAGTCATACAACATAACATAGTAATTAAATTAAAATTATGGGCAAATGTGAAAAGATATTTTATTTTATTAAATAAAATATTAAAATTTTCAATATATTAAAAAAAATATATATTATCGGTTTTTGACTCTTAAATAAAATGAATTAATTAATAATTAGAATTTTTTTTTATTATTATTAATGACTTACCTTTTCCCTTTTCATACTCCATATGAAGATAATTTTCTAATCTCAATGCACATTTTTCTATTAATTCAAACATAATACGCATTTTATTCCCGGTAAATGCGGGACTCAAAATTGATCTGACGTCTCTCCATTTATTATCTATAAAAAAAAAATATATATATTAGATTCCCCTCCCCCTCCTCCACACTACTACCTCTGGTTTCTGAAAATTTAAACGCCACATCGTGACGTCACGTTCAACCCCCTCCACCCCTCGAAAAATTAAATAATTTTTTTCTACCTTCTCTCATCTATTTAGGCATATATTGAGAAAAATTATTGGATTAAAGACAGAAATTTTGACGGAAATACACGTTTTAAGGTGCGAGTCTTGAGATGCTGATTTAGAGAGGTTGTTAAGAAGCTATCGAACTCAAATTTTTTATTTAAATAAAGCTATTAAAAATATCTACAAGTTATAGAAGCCCTTTTTTTTAGATTAATCACATTAAATAAAGGATATTTAAAAAAAATTCGCTCTATATCTTATAGATAATTAAATTAGTAATCTTTGTGTTAAAAAATAATTAATTTTTTGCCTTTAATTAATTAGCTAGAACCTTTCAAATGAAATGGAATAAATCCCTTGTAATCCTATTGGAAATACTAACGCCATCTCTTGCCGCCTAGAGTAACCAGTTTCTGAATCGGCTAATAACGATGCGCACCTTAAGGTCAGGCTGTGAATGTTCAAAATAAAACATGAGCTAAGAGATTGCAATTTTGTCGTATAAACTTAATATATGTCGACTTGTGACAAACACAGAACACAACATTCAATTACTGAAGGTAAGAGAAAGTTCAGTGCTGTGCTTCCAATCACACCAGATCTTTTCTAACATACCTTTGAGTGAAACGAGTGTCTTTGAGAAGATATCCTCAGGCGTTGTAAAATCAATTCGATTAACAAAATAATCAAAATCTTTTACAGTAATATTTTTAATCAATTCCGGATCGGCGATCATATAGGCGGGTCGAATTGTTTCAAAAACGCCACCAATTCCTGTCGGTTTTGCTATTTTATATAATCTGAAAAAAAAAGAGTGATAATAGATTAATTATTATTAAAGTGGGCAGCTAAAAAAAAAAGTCTGGAGGTGTTTGTCTAATTAATGTCAATTCTCAAAGACAACGTCCTTGACAACAAACAACATGACATGACTAAAATTCTATTGCTTCGAAAATGTTCCAAAAATAACACAAAATAAACGATAAACATCTGGTGTGACTGGACGCACAACTTTCTCTTACCTTCGGTAATTGTTCTGTGCTTGTCACACCAGATTTTTTGTGTCGACATATAATTAGTTTCCGCCGATATATTAGAGTTTTTTTTTTTTTTTTTTTCTTTTTTAAAAAACACACTTTTTTCTCATTCACACTCACACTCACACGAACACACATTCACACTGTCTTTTCGGCAACTCAGGCCATATAAGACTTTTTACGATATCCGTTATTGATAAATATACATATATGGGGTCCAGGCATTCTTATTTAAGCCATCTGGTATCCAATTGGCTTAAATAAAATCCTCGGACTGCCTGGGGTCCGAACCCGCGACGTTTGGTATATGAGGTTAGCACGCTAACCTCTACGCCATGCCCCGAGGGCATATATTAGAGTTCAAGATGTAAAATTTATAAGTATGAGAAAATATTTATATTTTGTTACCATGGCAACCATTTCTCCTATCTTCCCTATGAAGTACAAGAGTAAAGTGTGCTTCAAGGACAAAATGAGAATATACATTTTAAAGAGTATCTAAAAAATAAATGATTCATGAATTTTAATCAAAATCGTTAGAGCGAATTTTGAGAAATCGAAAAAAAAACTTAAAAAATACATCAGTAAAGTGCTTGTACCCTTTGGCTGATGTGATTGAAATTTCTTGAAATACTTGCGACTTAGGTACTTTGCTTAAGTATCAAATTTGACTACTGAGAGTTTTTTCGTTTTTGAGTAATTCCCATAAACCCACACTTTTTGATATTCACTTGAAATCAATTTAATTTATTGTGAAAAAATCTTAAATTTCAAGAAGATCGATTCCAGTTAAAATATCAAAACATAATGTTTATGTAAATTTCCCTGACAGAGATTTTATTGCTTTTAAATGCCTGTTTTATTGCTTTTCTTGAAATTGCCATTAAAAGGAGGCGATTCCCTTTAGCTTGAATTTGACGTCATTTTCACCAACATTTGAATGGATTTCAACTGAAATATCAAAAAATGTGATTTAAATTAAATAACTCAATAAGGAAAGAACTCTCGAGTATTCCTGTCCCAAGCATAGGCAGGAATTTTATTTCAATCGACCAAATAGTTTGTATATTGCCAGAAACTAAGTACAGTGGAACCTCGAGATACGAGTTATTTGAGATACGAGCTTGGCATATTTAGCGATTTAAGCTATATTTTGCATATTTGAGAGATTTTATTCATCGTTTGTTGGCAAATCAGAAAAAAATTGTAGAGAAAGAAAATTATTATAAATAAATAAATAAATATTAAAATTCTTTTAAAAATCAAATTTGCACAAACATTTATTTTATATTACCCTGTAAATAAATCTATGTTGCTTCTATATGGTCTAAGATGCCGAAGACTGAAAAAAATTTATTTTTGAAAGAGTAGGCCTATTTTGAGTTAATAATTGGATTACCAAAAATAATAAATGAATGACTTTTGACTCAAGTATTTCTTTGCATAATATAGATCTGACAACATTTGCATTTGACAGCTGATTATTTTGATCTTGTATAGTGTTCAGTTGTATTTTATTTATAATATTACAATGAGTAATGCAAATCAGTTTGGACACAATGGGCGATTTGCAAAAAAAAAAAATATCGTAAATTAAAAAAAAAAATCTAAGTGAAAGCGAATTATTTTATGCGACGTTGCCGAACTGATCTGAGTCACGTGACTTAATTATTTTTCAAAAATGACTGACTGTCATTTTCGGGAAATTTTTGACTTTCTTGTTAAAAAATCTTTAAAAGCCTTCGTCAAAAACTTTTGATTTTATGTTTAACGTATTTTACGGAAGTGAATTGATAAAATGTAAGTTTTTTTTGTTTTTGTATCTATTGCAGAGGTGGCTATATAATTCGATATGTGTGCGTTTCGTCGATATTCCCCATAGACTACATGTTAAATTTCAATTTTTTTAATAATTAATTATACGATAACCTTGCGTCAGATCTGCTTCAAAATTTCATTTTATACGTATGTGATAGTGATTAATAACATATTAAAAAAATTAGCTTTTAATCTAATAAAGTGTTTTAATGTCCGAACAACCTTATGTTAGAACACTCACCTGTTATAATATTCGTAAACATTGACTCTCTTAATATGTATCCTCCAATGATTGCCCAAAAGAGGCCAGGGCTTTTCATAGGGCAATCCTTTTTTCTTAAAAAAATCATGGTCTTTTGTCAACAAATAATAACCAAGCACGCCTACTATCCCTATTAAGAGCGTTAATATCAATAAAAACATTGCGCTTGCTGCGTATTCAACAGATTCCAAGCAACTGAATGATCATTCAATTGGAGACAAGCAAATTAAATAGCCTTCTGTTTGACGTATGACGCAATAGCAAGTGATGGAGACAGACAAACAAAAAAGATAATGTTGTTATTTTGTTATCAAAAAATAAATAAAAAATAAAATTCTAATTAATTTATCTAATCTAAAGATACCGATTCTTAAAGTTTTGATACTCGGAATGAGAATGTTTTTATTTTTTTTGCATATTAATAACAAAACAACAACAAAAACAAAAGTTTTTTTTTGTTCCGCAGCTGACCTTCGTCCTTTATTTATTGGTATTGGGCAGTCAGACCTCGGATCATTTGAACAAGAAGCGAGATTTCTACCTTTATTCTAACAAAATATTGGCAAATAAAATTAATTGGACCCTGTTATGCATTAGTGTGTCAAGCGCCAAAAACAATTAAAAAACAAAAAACTTTAATGTTGATTTTCTCAAAACTCGGTAGCTGGCGCTTGACACACTAATGCGCAACAGGGGCCATATATAATATTCTTTATATTGGGGGGGGGTCTAACATAATAACTTTTATAACAATAAGAGGCTAAAGGAGCTGGCGGCCAGCCAGGTAATTAGTCGCCATGAAATGATACTCTCTTTGAGGATACATCCAGTGGCGTCATTTGGGGGGGGGGCAAATGCTCCCCCCCCCCCCCCAAGGGCTCTGATTTTTATAAAATTGTATATTATTCTAAATAAAATACTCCAAAATACATCTACGAGTAGGGCTCGGATTTCGCCCTATTTGCCTTTTTTTTAATTTATGGCTTAGAATTTAGACCAATATGATATGTATACGTTTCATGAAATTCTGAATAAAATAAGAGGCATTTGTTAGTGCCTATAATGCCTAATTTGGCCGATTCTGGGTTTTGGTGCCTATTTCATCTATAAATGCCTTTTTAGTGCCTATTTTAAGTTCAAATAGCCAATTTCAGTTTTTTACGAGCTATACATAGCTTAAATTGAATATTTTTTTGAATTATCAAGAAAATATTTCAAGGTGGGGGAGTAAAGGGGGTAATTACTCCCCCCCTCCCTCCTCCCGAGATTTGAAAAAAATACATTTTTTTGAAAAAAAAAAAAAAAAATTTATTTTTAATGTAAAATTTTAAAAATTAGTACTTAAAAATTTGATTTGTATTTATATTCTGGCAAAAAAGTACAGAATGCGCCTTTAAATTACCGAAATTAAGAAAAAATTGTGTGCTGTGCGACCAGTCACACCAGATTACCAAAAATAAGACATCAATTTTTTAAAAATTTTTAATGTTATTTCTTAAATAATGCCTTTTAAATGCCTTTTTAGGTGCCTATTTTTACATTAAATGCCTTTTTAAGTGCCTATTTTAATAATTTTTAGTGCTTAGTTGCCTGCCTATTTTAAAGATTTTCAGTGCCTATAAATCCGAGCCCTATCTATGAGTATACAAACTGTACAAAATTAAACAATTAATTAAATTAAATATGTTTTGGCCAAATTTGAGTACCCATTTGTAAGTAAATTTGCCTCCTTCCCAAAAAAAAAAAAAAGTTGAAATGACGCCACTGGATACATCCTATACGAGGGGGCATACTTAAATTCATTTTTTTCCAAAATATTTTTTAAAAAGAAAATTAAAAATATTTATTTTCTTCAAATACTAAAAAAGCAAATTTTTAAAAATTTATTTGGGATTTTATCATAAATCTTTTTAGTTAATTTAAATCACATTTTTTTGATATTTCAGTTGAAATTCATTCAAATGATTGTGAAAATGACGTCAAATTCGAGCTAAAGGAATCGCCTCCTTTTAATGGCAATTTCAAGAAAAGCAATAAAACAGCCATTTAAAAGCAATAAAATCTCTTTCAGAGAAATTTACATAAACATTATGTTTTGATATTTTAACTGGAATCGATCTTCTTGAAATTTAAGATTTTTTCACAATAAATTAAATTGATTTCAAGTGAAATATCAAAGAATGTGGGTTAATGGGAATTACTCAAAAACGAAAAAACTCTCAGTAGTCAAATTTGATATTTAAGCCAAGTATCTATGTCGCCTATATCAATAAAACACTACTTGAAAATAGTTTAAGTAGACATTATGCTGCGATTCAGCCCACGAGGGGGGGGAAGGGAGGGGGGTTGATCCTTCAGGAAGCCCCTGGCGATCATTACTCTGAGGAAGGGGCATATATCGCGCTAATCTTCCTGTGTGCCCTTTGATCGATGTTAGGAGCCTAAGATGACGAAAATACTTAAAAAAAAAAAAAAAAAAAAATACTCGATACTTATTGGTATCGATACTTTATTTTCGATATCACATCCCTAGTCATCCCAAATTACCCCCCCCCTCACCAAAAACTCTTCTGGATCCTACATTGGAAGGGAGCAATATAATTCATACTACTCTGGGAAGTTGAACAAATAAATAAATTATATTTTTGTTTAACACTTACTATCTCCTGTGCAGAGTTGGGAGGTTTTATCCCGCCGAGTATAATACACGGTTTTATACATGTATAAAACTATCACGGATAAAACTAGGCCGATAGATAAAACTGAAAAAAAAAAACCAACCCCCCTGAGTCAGTCAGTCAGTCAGTTAAAGGTCCCGTCCACCGAAGGTGGCGTGGATCGTTATTAAAAAAAAAAAAAAAAAAATACTAAATTATTATAAATAGAATTAATTACTGTTCATAATTTTTATAAATAAAAAAATATTAAATTATTATTCTAATTAATGAAGATTCAATTATTAAAATATATTTTATTATTTATTTGTTTACATTATTATAAATAATTTATAATTGTATATTGTTTAATTAATTAATTAATTTATTGACAACTTATGGATCAAATAACCTCCAATTTTATCTTAATTGTTTTGGGAAAAAAATGCTATAATAGAAAAATATTTTGTATGCCATTAAAAAGAGCTTGAATTTCTCTTATCAGAAATATATAAAACATTCTTATTAGTTTTGGGCTGATAAAATCTTGAAATTTAAAACAATTTTTAAGGTTAATTTTTAGCCACACACACATTTAGATAATCCTTGCTGAAGAGAGAAAACTTTAAACACTTTTTATTTCTTGCACGAATTTTAGAATATAAGTACAATTCTAATTCTGTTCAATTTTATGATTTTTGTGTTCTGAGTTTGAATCCCAACCAAAGTCCTTTCTCTGTATGGAATCCATTGCCTTTACCGGTAAATTTTATTGGATGTTCTGTCTCTTCAATAAAAATCACTTCAAAACTCTTGAGAATATAAAAGATGGCTAATTTCATTTCCATTTTAGCAAATCGGTTGGCTAAAAAAAATATTATTAATATACTTATATCTGCTTTTTTTAATTATAAAAATGATATTATTATTGCAATTTAGATGAAAAAAAAAAAGATTTTTTCTTTTAAGGTTAAGAGCGTCATCCGCCATTTTTATCAAAATGTATACAACAATGAAGACTTAAAGGGGCTGTGAAGAGACAAGAGACCTACCAATACAGAGACGAGGTCCAATGCCAAATGGAATATAAGTATAAGGATTAATATTCGTTTTATTCTCTTCGCTGAATCTCTCAGGATCGAATTTCTCCGGATTTGGAAAAAATTCTGGATCTTGATGGAATCCAATTGCGGTGATTACAACCATATCGCCGGGCTCTAATATAATTTCGGGACGATTTTCTGTCGCTGGTATTGTGTACCTTTTGTTACACTCTCGTTGAGTGGCGCCAATTATTGGCAGTATTCTTTGGGATTCTAGAAAACAAAGAAAAAGAATCTTCACTATCATTGAAGCATCTTATTTTATTTTAACCTACCATTCAAGAACATCTCTAAATATGGCATTTTCATTAAAATTTCATAATTAATCTTCCCATTATTCTCTTCTAGTGTTTGTTGAATTTCTTGGTATAATTTCTCTTGAATATCAGGAAATTCGCCTAAATGATGTAGAGCTAATGATAATGTTGCAGAAATTGATTCAAATCCGCCAAAAAAGAAAATAATCGCTTGCGCCAACATTTCCTCATCAGTTAATACTAAAAAACAAAAAGCAAAGAATAATGTTATTACTAGCTGAAGAGCATGCCTTGGACGCAGTGGCGGATCCAGAGGAGTTTCTCGAGGGAGGGGTAATCTGGTGTGACTGGTCGCACAGCACACAATTTTTTCATATTATCGGTAATTTAAAAGTGCATTCTGTAGTTGTTTACCAGAATATATATATACACAAATCAAATTTTCAAGTATTAGTTTTTAATACTTGTATCCGTCCTTGATTGGACGTCGCCTATTGTAAACAATACAAAACTCCCCGGAAAGGAGTGATGTCACGTGTCTCCTTATCTATTTATATCAGCGCTCTAGGGAAGGCGCCGATATTAGCAACAGTGAGAAATTTTCCAAATGATTTCTAGTTTTATGCAATTTATGTTTTTCAGCATTAAAAATTTTTGTATTTGTATTATTTTATAAAATGGGGGGGGGGAGGGGAGAGGCGTCATAGGATTAAATATTTTCAAGGGAGTCATTGTAACATAAAGTTTGGAAACCACTGATTTATATAATTCGCTAATTTCCGTCTATCTGTTTGTCACGCTCAATTTAGGCAACTTCCCGTTGGAATTTCGAATCCAAATATTTTATACTTAAGAAGAGGACCTTCTCGGGAATACAGGAAAATTATTTTCATCCCGGAATTCCTATAACTTTTTGAGTTTTAATTCTTAAAGTTTCTATTTCTCCCATAGGGAATGTATAGGTCGTTTTGATAACTTACCTACTTTAACATTAAAATAGCCTCCCCTAGGGGGAAATACATGGTGTGGTGTCCTTCAGCATTAAAATAGCTGAAGGACAGCCAATCCATGTATTTCCCTATAGGGAGGCTATTTTAATGTTGGAGGTAGGTAAGTTATCAAAAACGACCCATAGAGAAAAATTAATCTATTCTTTTTGCATTTATGTATTCTATGAATGTAAACAAATCCTCAACTGGATTAGAATATAGCAATGAAAATTTCGGGTGCTGCGGCTAGTTAAATTTTTATATTCAAAATTATTGAAATTGGAACAATCTACACGTTATTTCTCAAAAAATGGATATTTGTCTTTCCTATGTCCTCCGGCCGTGGCTCGGCTCCGAAGCGCCTGTGGCGAACCCTAGCCTTTTTCTTAATCAATTTTCCAATTTAAGAAGTCGACTCTTATAATCTCGTATTAAAAATACATATCTGGCTTATTAAAAATAACATTCTTATCTGTAAAAGGATCTATACACTTTGCATATAATGGCGGAGTGGCCATCAGTCTGTCTGTTTTAATCCAAGTCCCATCCCCAATCAGTTTGACTAATTAAAAAATAAA